>JAOTOL010001263.1:0-55000 GCA_034440575.1 Imbricaverruca yamaguchii | reverse complement strand
TGTGTAGGGCGAGGCGGCCACAGACATATGGAGTGCTACCATTGCACATGTAGGGCGAGGCGGCCACTGACATATGAAGTGCTCCCATTGCACATGTACGGCGAGGCGGCCACCGACATATGGAGTGTTATCATTGCACATGCAGGGTGAGGCGGCCACCGACATATGGAGTGTTACCATTGCACATGTAGGGCGAGGCGGCCACCGACATATGGAGTGTTACCATTGCACATGTAGGGCGAGGCGGCCACTGACATATGGAGTGTTACCATTGCGTGTGTAGGGTGAGGCGGCCACCGACATATGGAGTGTTACCATTGCACATGCAGGGCGATGTGCCCACTGCCATATGGAGTGTTACCATTGCACATGTAGGGTGAGGCGGCCACCGACATATGGAGTGTTACCATTGCACATGCAGGGCGATGTGCCCACTGCCATATGGAGTGTTACCATTGCACATGTAGGGTGAGGCGGCCACCGACATATGGAGTGTTACCATTGCACATGTAGGGTGAGGCGGCCACCGACATATGGAGTGTTACCATTGCACATGTAGGGCGATGTGCCCACTGCTATATGGAGTACTACCATTGAACATGTAGGGCGAGGCGGCCACCGACATACGGAGTGTTACCACTGCGTGTGTAGGGCGAGGCGGCCACCGACATACGGAGTGTTACCACTGCGTGTGTAGGGCGAGGCGGCCACCGACATATGGAGTATTACCATTGCACATGTAGGGCGAGGCGGCCACCGACATATGGAGTGTTACCATTGCACATGTAGGGCGATGTGCCCACTGCCATATGGAGTACTACCATTGCACATGTAGGGCGAGGCGGCCACCGACATATGGAGTGTTATCATCGCACATGCAGGGCGAGGCGGCCACCGACATATGAAGTGCTACCATCGCACATGTACGGCGAGGCGGCCACCGACATATGGAGTGTTATCATTGCACATGTAGGGTGAGGCGGCCACCGACATATGGAGTGTTATCATTGCACATGTAGGGTGAGGCGGCCACCGACATATGGAGTGTTATCATTGCACATGTAGGGTGAGGCGGCTACCGACATATGGAGTGTTACCATTGCACATGTACGGCGAGGCGGCCACCGACATATGGAGTGTTATCATTGCACATGTACGGCGAGGCGGCCACCGACATATGGAGTGTTATCATTGCACATGTAGGGCGAGGCGGCCACCGACATATGGAGTGTTATCATTGCACATGTAGGGCGAGGCGGCCACTGACCAGGCAGACGATGGGTGTGCCGAGCAGTGCATGACCGGCCCTGACCAGGCAGACGATGGGTGTGCCGAGCAGTGCATGACCGGCCCTGACCAGGCAGACGATGGGTGTGCCGAGCAGAGCATGACCGGGCCTGACCAGGCAGACGATGGGTGTGCCGAGCAGAGCATGACCGGCCCTGACCAGGCAGACGATGGGTGTGCCGAGCAGTGCATGACCGGCCCTGACCAGGCAGACGATGGGTGTGCCGAGCAGTGCATGACCGGCCCTGACCAGGCAGACGATGGGTGTGCCGAGCAGTGCATGACCGGCCCTGACCAGGCAGACGATGGGTGTGCCGAGCAGTGCATGACCGGCCCTGACCAGGCAGACGATGGGTGTGCCGAGCAGTGCATGACCGGCCCTGACCAGGCAGACGCGGCTGAGCGGCGGAGGTGACCAGACGGGGCGGGAGTGCAGGGTAAGCCGGCCGGAACTGTCAGGGCACCAACTGATCAGAGACTCTGAGACCGGTCTACTACAGGCTGTGTACTCCGGCTTGGTGACGCCGGCTTGGCTATTCGCCCGGTCAATACAAGTGCTGCAGAGACTGCTGTGAAGAAAATGGTATCTTCTCCAGGCTCATGGTGATGTCCAGCAGGACCGGGCGTTGCGACAACTCCCAAAAGCTCAATGACACTGCACTTGATGTATTGTGCAGTTGGTGAAGGTAAATGGTGGTAAACAGCAATTCGCACACTTCAAAAGAACGTTGGAATAATGATTCGACGAGACTGTAGTTGCCGATTAGAAAGTAAGTGCCGAGCACGGGGAAGGACGTGTATTGGCAGTGTCCGGCGACCCAGCCACGAGCACCGGCCACGCGTCCCCTCGACCAACTGCCGGCAGTCACCCCCGCGCGCTGCCGACCTAGCCGCCCCAACCACAGACCGCGCTGCAGAAACCGCCGACGGCTGTGACCACGTGACAGTGACCACGTGACCACGTGACGCGCCGAGTGCCACGTGACACCGGCGCCACCGGCGCCGGCGGCCCTGCGTGGCGCAGGGCCAGCTACAGCACCAGCTCACTACACCTCCACCTGATTATCAATAATCATCATCGTCGTCCGGTATACACGATTCACTTGGTACACTGCAGCCATACAATTCGACTGGCGCCCGCCTCACACGCATACTTCGCCGGGGCGCGGCTCGCCAATCCCGCGCGTCCTCAGTGACCACACATTCAGCGCTCGGGTGGTCATACACCGCATTGTCCTCAAAATCCTCCGCCCTGCCCGCGCCGTCTGCGAGGTCTGCACTCAATTCTGCCGCCGCCCACGCATCCGGCGGTGCCGGTGGCGGCCGCTCCGCCTCCGGTTCTACCGCCCCACCCGCACTGGGCGACACCTTACGCGGCTGCTCCATCACCTCCTCCGGTGGGGCAAAGTCCCCAGACTCGCTCGCGCTCCCGTCTGGTCCGGCGTCCTCACTCCCGAATCGCCGCCGGACACACCGTACGTGCCACGGGGTACCGTCGACCTCCACCAGCGGTGTCGGGAGCAGCCGCGTCACCACACCTCGCCGCGACACATCCGTGCACCGCGTCGGCTGACCTCGGCGTCGTATCCACACGGTGTCACCGACTTGGAACATCGCGCGCGCACGCTCAGAGCCGTCGTGCGCCACGGGCATCGTCCGGCTGGGCCCCTGCACATCGGCGGCCACCGGCAAGTCCCGGCCAGCGCGCTTGAAGAGCCCGGCCGCCGGAGCGCTGGAGGGTCGTACACCGTCGCGAGGCGTAGCATTGTAACGGTGTACCGCTTCACCGATGGTGCAGTCCTGGCGGGCTGCCATCACCTTAATTGTCCGATGATGGCGCTCGACAATGCCGTTACCTCCCGCCTCGTGCACGGCCCGAAAGCGCAGCCGGACCCCCAGCGCGCCGCGAACGCAGCCATCCGACGACCCCGGAATTCTGTCGCGTTGTCCAACAGCAACTCAGCCGGCGCGCCCCGTTCCAGGAAGATGGTTTCCAGCTGGCCCGTGACCTCGGCTGCGTCGGAACGGCGCAGCAGCCGCCACATCCCGTACCGGGAAGGACCACAGTCGATCACCGTCAGGTACGACCGGCCCCGGTAGTGGGTAACGTCGATGGCTAGGCGTTCCCACGTCAGCGGCACGCTCAGTGACCCGCGCCGCCAGCGCGCAGGTGCCGGGTCGATGGACTGGCACACATCGCACTGCTGGATCACCGCTCGCACCGCTGACCGGGTGGCACGCGCGTCCTCGCTCCGACGCACATACCAGAGCGTCCGGCGGACCCCCTGGTGCCCGGTGTTCTCGTGCACCTCACGTATCCGGGCGGGGTCGGCGTCTGGTCGCGGGGCCACGGCTGCCGCGACGGCGCCTGGTGGCGCGTCAGTTGATGAGTCCGGCAGTCGAAGCCACTCTTTTTGGCACACGGGTGAGTGCGTCCGCCGGGTTGTCCGCGGATTTTACCAGGCGGACCGTCATCTTCAGGCGAAACTCCTCCACTAGCTGTCGAATGACGTCGATCCTCCGGCGGATAAGCATCTCCCCGTGCGCCTTAGTCCGCAGGCGAGCGGCCGCTCAGGGCGTCATCGATCCACTTGTGAACCGTGGCCGAGTCGGTACGAAGGTCGATGGTGGTAATCCCCACGCAACCGCCATGTTGACACCGCTGAGCGCCGCGTCCAGCTCGGCCATGTTGATGTGCATGGCCGCCTTCGACTCCGGCCGTAGCCAGCTCGCGTCCTCCACGGCGCCACTGACCGGATCCTCCAGGATGACCCCGGCAGCAAGGGAACTGGCGTCCGTCCACACCACCAACTTGTCCCCCTTCAACTGCCAGGGGCCTCGTGCTGGGTCGGCCCCCTTACCCGCACCGCGACACAGTCGACCTGCTCGCGCAGCCCGGCGTCCATTGTCGGGTCGTCCCAGCCTGTCGTCAGGGCGTTGACGCGCCGCTTTAACCACGCGGCCGCCGGACGCAGCCACCCCACCACCGGCAGGTGGGACACCAGGTGGCCGCACCACGCGAACAACGCTCGACGTGTCAGCACCTCCGGGGGCGCGGCCACCGGGTTGTCGCGGCGCCAGCACAGTTCTCCGTCTTCCGCGCGCACCCGCAGCCCGAGCAGTCGCGCTCCCTCGGCCGCCCGCTCCGGCGGCTTACAGACCAGACCGTACCGGGCGAAGTGCTCCACGACGTGGTCTGCGCTGACAATGTCCTCGTCTACCAGTAGATCGTCCACGTAGGGCAGCACCCCCCGGTTCACCGCGGCATCCTGGAGCAGGACGGCCCGCACCACGGCCTTCATGACGAGCGGCGCGACGTTCAGCCCAAAGCCGACGCGAGTCAGGCAATACCTCTGGCCTCGCACCTCCACCGTCTGATACGGCCACAGCCGCCGGTCCAACCGGAGCTGAAGGTACGCCTTCCGCAGGTCCACCACCGCGACGTGAGCGCCGTGCCGTCGCCAGCGGCGAAGCTGGGCAGCACAAACGTCCGCGTCCGCGGTGTGTGCGGTAATGTGGCCATTCAACTCACGGTAGTCCAAGACGGGGCGCACCTTGTCCCGATTCGGCTGCCGGACCGCCATCAGAGGGAGCAGGCCACGGGCCGGGCCATCCACTCGCTCGTCATACGGCTGCAGCCACCCCTCCCGGATCCACAGCTCCAATTCAGCGTCGTACGCCGGCCGAACCGCCGGCGGTACCGCATACTCCGCGACTCGGTTCCGCAGGCTCTCGGGACCGTTCCCGTCTGCCCACACCCATGCCACGGTCCATTCGCCCGTCCGCGCGGCGAATCGCGCCGTGAAGTCCGCTGCATCCACGGCCAAGTCCCGACGGTCGACCTCAACTGCCGCCGCACAGACCCGCACGTCTGTCGGTGTCCGCAGGCTGATGCCACCCAGGGCCGTGATGCCCGACATCCCCAGAACCATGTCCACACCCAGCGGGCGGTCTGGCACAACCAGCGCCGCGAGCATCACTCGCCTGCCCTGGTATTCCACCTTGACCGTGACCGACCCACTGCACCGTAACGTTCCCCCGTTCACGGTTCTCATTTCCACCGTCCGTGGCGTCCACCGCCGACAGCAACCTCGGTACACGAGCGTGTCAGTGCATCCGGAGTCCACCAACACGCGTCGCTCGCTGCCGTCCACTTGCATCCGGGAGACCGGAAGTGCGCGATCTACTGATCCGGAGACGGCGCTCGCGCTGACGCGTCCCCCGATGCGTTTGGGCAGGCTGCGGCGAGATGACCCTCCCTCCCGCATGTCCAGCAGCGTCGCGGTAGTCGTGGCCGCCGCGCTTCCTGACGAGACGGCGGGGGCGCGGGCCGCGACGCTGCTGCCGCAGCCAGCACCTCGTGATGGTCATCGCTCAGGATGTCCCGGGCCAAGCGGACGAGACTCGGCAGCGCCATCCGCTGTGCTCGCGTACCTGCCTTTAGCTGGCTCCGTACCGGTGCTGGCAGCCCCGATATGAATTTGGCATCCAGGATGGACTCGGGGAGCTTCTCGTCCGAGACCAGCGCTATGAGGCGCGCAGGTCCGCCAAGTAGGCGTCCACGGACTCCCCTGGTCGCAGTTCTCGGTCCTGGAAGACGGCGTACGCGGCGTGCCGGTTTAACGCGAACGCGTCGTATAACGCGTCGCGGACAGCCGCCATGGAGTCCTGCGCCTTGTCGGGTAGCTGCTCCCAGACAGCGAAGGCTGCCCCAGTCAGCCGTTCCGGGATGACGTCCACGAAGTTGACGCCGCGTCGTCGGCACAGTTTCTCTGCCCGCGTAAACCACTCGGCCACATTCACTGTCCCGCTGAACTCGGGTATGTGGCGCGTGTCGAAATTACGCGGGCCTGCCACACCCAGGGTCCCCGACACCTCCGCGAAGTTCACCGATCCACTTGCGCCCGACGTCGCCTCCCGCGGCTCTCCCTCTTCATCCCCGTGCCCCGGCATCGTATTCGCAACGTATGGCCGAAATAGCTTGTAGTTGCCGATTAGAAAGTAAGTGCCGAGCACGGGGAAGGACGTGTATTGGCAGTGTCCGGCGACCCAGCCACGAGCACCGGCCACGCGTCCCCTCGACCAACTGCCGGCAGTCACCCCCGCGCGCTGCCGACCTAGCCGCCCCAACCACAGACCGCGCTGCAGAAACCGCCGACGGCTGTGACCACGTGACAGTGACCACGTGACCACGTGACGCGCCGAGTGCCACGTGACACCGGCGCCACCGGCGCCGGCGGCCCTGCGTGGCGCAGGGCCAGCTACAGCACCAGCTCACTACAGAGACCGCCGAGAGTAAATGTTACACGTTCTGAATTTAGGGGCCGAAAGACAGATCTTCAATTTTCAGATGAGGCTGACCACGACAGACCCATGCCGATCGACAGTCCGGGGAGCTCTGACACCTGGTGGTTCGCTGGGTACGACTGCGACCGGAGACCACGGCACACGTCACGGTTGCCGGGTACCGGCCCGAAAGACGCTGACTCGGCTCCGGCGACGGCCGGCGACCGCGTTGCCGGCGCCGGACGGAAATGTACTGGGCGCGACATACACGGGGCATGGTAGGTCGGGTGACTTACGGGATCACAGCACTCAGTTGCAGACGTTGTACGGCTAAAACAATATATTTTTAGAAACTTTGTTACAGCTGGATTTAAGAACCAATTTTCGTGCAAACGAGGTGAACCCTGGACCATCACGAGTCAAAATAACTTGGCACACCCTTTTCGCTTGTAAATGGCAGTGATTGTAGTTCAATTAATCATTCCGGAATCTTTCCAAGGTTTGGGGAGCAGAGGAGTTGTGACGCATCAGCCGCCTTTAAGATGTCCAGCCGCCGGGAGCGCCACAGACCTCCAACCTGCCTAGCGTAGCTACAACGGCGGCAGCGCCGGTCCCGTGCGCCGCGCTGGTAGTCGTTAAGCGATACGAGGCCCAGCCTTGACCGGTGCACCAACCGCCACTCGGCAAACCGTATGAAGCTCCCATAACACACATTATGGGAGCATACAGGCTGGCTGGCATTACGGTCCATGACCTTTCCCTGGTAGGGTTTTGCCAGGTCACCCAGCGCGCGTTGGCGGATCGCACCCCGGACAGTGCGAGCCTTCCTGCGCCGCTCGACACCCCAGGTACTCGCAACGAACACCAAGCCGGTAACAGCAGCGTGCCCGGCCCAGCCGACGAGGGACCACGGTCTCGAGCTCGACGTCGGCGAGCCGCGCTGTTTTCCCGGCGAGTCACGGGAATGCATTATCGTGTCACCGGAATGCATTATCGTGTCACGGGAATGCATTATCGTGTCACGGGAATGCATTATCGGGTCATGGGAATGCATTATCGTGTCACGGGAATGCATTATCGTGTCACGGGAATGCATTATCGTGTCACGGGAATGCATTATCGGGTCACGGGAATGCATTATCGTGTCACGGGAATGCATTATCGTGTCACGGGAATGCATTATCGTGTCACGGGAATGCATTATCGGGTCACGGGAATGCATTATCGTGTCACGGGAATGCATTATCGGGTCACGGGAATGCATTATCGGGTCACGGGAATGCATTATCGGGTCGCGGGAATGCATTATCGGGTCACGGGAATGCATTATCGGGTCACGGGAATGCATTATCGTGTCACGGGAATGCATTATCGGGTCACGGGAATGCATTAATCAGTTTCTCTGCCCCGTTGCTGGTGTGAATTGCGTCTTCTCGATGGCCGGAAAAGAGGGTCACGTCTTCGAGCATCCGTGTCTAGGGCCCAACGTAGCCCCAGTCAGCAGCGATACCGTGTGATATTCAGCCCCAGTCAGCAGCGATACCGTGTGATATTCAGCGAAATGGAAGGACTCGTCCCTCTCGGCCTCCATGGCGACGTACGAGTCCCCCGAGATATTAGGCATTGGGTGGAAAGCAAAGGTGTCTTTAGTGCTCGGGCATGTCGGTGTCAGAATGGCAATTGGCCTGCTGGCTGTGTTGGGGGCCCCGATGTCCGGACAGTTGGCCTGCTGGCTGTGTTGGTGGAGGCCCCGATGTCCGGACAGTTGGCCTGCTGGCTGTGTTGGTGGAGGCCCCGATGTCCTGACAGTTGGCCTGCTGGCTGTGTTGGTGGAGGCCCCGATGTCCTGACAGTTGGCTGTGTTGGTGGAGGCCCCGATGTCCTGACAGTTGGCCTGCTGGCTGTGTTGGTGGAGGCCCCGATGTCCTGACAGTTGGCCTGCTGGCTGTGTTGGTGGAGGCCCCGATGTCCTGACAGTTGGCTGTGTTGGTGGAGGCCCCGATGTCCTGACAGTTGGCCTGCTGGCTGTGTTGGTGGAGGCCCCGATGTCCTGACAGTTGGCCTGCTGGCTGTGTTGGTGGAGACCCCGATGTCCTGACAGTTGGCCTGCTGGCTGTGTTGGTGGAGGCCCCGATGTCCTGACAGTTGGCCTGCTGGCTGTGTTGGTGGAGGCCCCGATGTCCTGACAGTTGGCTGTGTTGGTGGAGGCCCCGATGTCCGGACAGTTGGCCTGCTGGCTGTGTTGGTGGAGGCCCCGATGTCCTGACAGTTGGCTGTGTTGGTGGAGGCCCCGATGTCCTGACAGTTGGCTGTGTTGGTGGAGGCCCCGATGTCCTGACAGTTGGCCTGCTGGCTGTGTTGGTGGAGGCCCCGATGTCCTGACAGTTGGCTGTGTTGGTGGAGGCCCCGATGTCCTGACAGTTGGCCTGCTGGCTGTGTTGGTGGAGGCCCCGATGTCCTGACAGTTGGCCTGCTGGCTGTGTTGGTGAAGGCCCCGATGTCCGGACAGTTGGCTGTGTTGGTGGAGGCCCCGATGTCCTGACAGTTGGCTGTGTTGGTGGAAGCCCCGATGTCCTGACAGTTGGCCTGCTGGCTGTGTTGGTGGAGGCCCCGATGTCCTGACAGTTGGCTGTGTTGGTGGAGGCCCCGATGTCCGGACAGTTGGCCTGCTGGCTGTGTTGGTGGAGACCCCGATGTCCTGACAGTTCGCCTGCTGGCTGTGTTGGTGGAGGCCCCGATGTCCTGACAGTTGGCCTGCTGGCTATGTTGGTGGAGGCCCCGATGTCCGGACAGTTGGCCTGCTGGCTGTGTTGGTGGGGGCCCCGATGTCCTGACAGTTGGCCTGCTGGCTGTGTTGGTGGAGACCCCGATGTCCTGACAGTTGGCCTGCTGGCTGTGTTGGTGGAGGCCCCGATGTCCGGATAGTTGGCTGTGTTGGTGAAGGCCCCGATGTCCTGACAGTTGGCTGTGTTGGTGGAGGCCCCGATGTCCTGACAGTTGGCTGTGTTGGTGGAGGCCCCGATGTCCTGACAGTTGGCTGTGTTGGTGGAGGCCCCGATGTCCTGACAGTTGGCCTGCTGGCTGTGTTGGTGGAGGCCCCGATGTCCTGACAGTTGGCTGTGTTGGTGGAAGCCCCGATGTCCTGACAGTTGGCCTGCTGGCTGTGTTGGTGGAGGCCCCGATGTCCGGACAGTTGGCCTACTGGCTGTGTTGGTGGAGGCCCCGATGTCCGGACAGTTGGCCTGCTGGCTGTGTTGATGGAGGCCCCGATGTCCTGACAGTTGGCTGTGTTGGTGGAGGCCCCGATGTCCTGACAGTTGGCTGTGTTGGTGGAGGCCCCGATGTCCGGACAGTTGGCCTGCTGGCTGTGTTGGTGGAGACCCCGATGTCCTGACAGTTGGCCTGCTGGCTGTGTTGGTGGAGGCCCCGATGTTCTGACAGTTGGCTGTGTTGGTGGAGGCCCCGATGTCCTGACAGTTGGCCTGCTGGCTGTATTGGTGGGGGCCCCGATGTCCTGACAGTTGGCCTGCTGGCTGTGTTGGTGGAGGCCCCGATGTCCTGACAGTTGGCCTGCTGGCTGTGTTGGTGGAGGCCCCGATGTCCGGACAGTTGGCCTGCTGGCTGTGTTGGTGGAGGCCCCGATGTCCTGACAGTTGGCTGTGTTGGTGGGGGCCCCGATGTCCTGACAGTTGGCTGTGTTGGTGGGGGCCCCGATGTCCTGACAGTTGGCTGTGTTGGTGGAGGCCCCGATGTCCTGACAGTTGGCTGTGTTGGTGGAGGCCCCGATGTCATGACAGTTAGCTGTGTTGGTGGAGGCCCCGATGTCCTGACAGTTGGCCTGCTGGCTGTGTTGGTGGAGGCCCCGATGTCCTGACAGTTGGCTGTGTTGGTGGAGGCCCCGATGTCCTGACAGTTGGCCTGCTGGCTGTGTTGGTGGAGGCCCCGATGTCCTGACAGTTGGCCTGCTGGCTGTGTTGGTGGAGGCCCCGATGTCCGGACAGTTGGCCTGCTGGCTGTGTTGCTGGAGGCCCCGATGTTCTGACAGTTGGCTGTGTTGGTGAAGGCCCCGATGTCCGGACAGTTGGCTGTGTTGGTGAAGGCCCCGATGTCCTGACAGTTGGCCTGCTGGCTGTGTTGGTGAAGGCCCCGATGTTCTGACAGTTGGCTGTGTTGGTGGGCCCCGATGCCCTGACAGTTGGCCTGCTGGCTGTGTTGGTGGAGGCCCCGATGTCCTGACAGTTGGCTGTGTTGGTGGGGGCCCCGATGTCCGGACAGTTGGCTGTGTTGGTGGGGGCCCCGATGTCCTGACAGTTGGCCTGCTGGCTGTGTTGGTGGAGGCCCCGATGTCCTGACAGTTGGCCTGCTGGCTGTGTTGGTGGAGGCCCCGATGTCCTGACAGTTGGCTGTGTTGGTGGAGGCCCCGATGTCCTGACAGTTGGCCTGCTGGCTGTGTTGGTGGAGACCCCGATGTCCTGACAGTTGGCCTGCTGGCTGTGTTGGTGAAGGCCCCGATGTCCTGACAGTTGGCCTGCTGGCTGTGTTGGTGGAGGCCCCGATGCCCTGACAGTTGGCCTGCTGGCTGTGTTGGTGGGGGCCCCGATGTCCGGACAGTTGGCCTGCTGGCTGTGTTGGTGGAAGCCCCGATGGAGCCATTTTGCATTGGCGGATGGCGCAGCCAGTACTTGCAAGTGACTATGCTCATTGTCGGCTGCATATTCAATGCTTCGACTGCGGAGAAGGGGTCGACGGCCAACAACTGTTGGACTCGGACAATATCAATGTGCGCCATTTGACACTATCTGCTTTAGCTTCGTGTTCAGGATGCCCGGAAGATGTTCGTAAGACGCGTACCTGGTGGCAACAAGCCTCGCAGAGGAAGACAAGAGTTGGGTCAGTCGGCGAGCTTCAGCTCACAAGATGTCGACTCACCCAGCGTGGGTCCTTATACCGCGCTGCGGTCGCTTGAAACAGGTTACCACCCTCCACCAGAAGAGCACCGAGGCGCTGCGCATTCATAAGTGGATTGGCGCAAAGTCGCTAGCCTTACTATATAAGCATGAGTCTGCATAAGCTATATGCTCTTGAAATGTTTCTGACTTAGTTTTCTTTACCTAATGCGCACACAACATTGTCTACGTGCAGAACAGCCGCCATGTGCAAGTATCCCAATATATGACTTTGACTTTGAATTTGATTTCAACTGCAACGATATTCAAACATGGTAAAATGTACCACGTGTTTCATTTCATGTAATTTTCCAGATGACCTATGACCTGTGGAGGTCATAAAATGCAATGCACTGAGGGACGTTTTCGGGCGATAGTTCAGCAACCTGTTCCTTTGACGGCTTCCGTCGAAATTGAAGAATGCTTGGTTTTTTGTTCATTATGAGCATTGTGTTCCTGCCTACTTTGTAGACGTTCAGCAATATCTGGACGCCACTTATTTCAGGATGAACTCACCATCAATTTCAAAGGGCGCCGCAGTGGTAGTAGTACGACTTGTAGTGATAAGAGCGGCGGTGGTTGGAGCTGTAGTGGTAGCGGCGGTGGTAGAAGCTGTAGTGGTAACGGTGGTGGTAGGAGCTGTAGTTGTAGCGGTGGCGGTAGAAGGTGTAGTGGTAGCGGCGGCGGCAGAAGCTGCAGTGGTAGCGGCGGCGATAGAAGTTGTGGTGGTAGCGGCGGCGGTAGCAGCTGTAATAGTGGCGGTAGAAGTTGTAGTGGTAGCGGCGGCGGTAAAAGTTGTAGTGGTAGCGGCGGCGGCAGAAGCTGTAGTGGTTGCGGTGGTGGTAGGAACTGTAGTTGTAGCGGCGGCGGTAGAAGTTGTAGTGGTAGCGGCGGTGGTAGAAGTTGTAGTGGTAGCGGCGGCGGTAGAAGTTGTAGTGGTAGCGGCGGCGGTAGCAGCTGTAATAGTGGCGGTAGAAGTTGTAGTGGTAGCGGCGGCGGTAGAAGTTGTAGTGGTAGCGGCGGCGGTAGAAGTTGTAGTGGTAGCGGCGGCGGCAGAAGCTGTAGTGGTTGCGGTGGTGGTAGGAGCTGTAGTTGTAGCGGCGGCGGTAGAAGTTGTAGTGGTAGCGGCGGTGGTAGAAGTTGTAGTGGTAGCGGCGGCGGTAGAAGTTGTAGTGGTAGCGGCGGCGGTAGCAGCTGTAATAGTGGCGGTAGAAGTTGTAGTGGTAGCGGCGGCGGTAGAAGTTGTAGTGGTAGCGGCGGCGGTAGAAGTTGTAGTGGTAGCGGCGGCGGCAGAGGCTACAGTGGTAGCGGCGGTGGTAGGAGCTGTAGTGGCGGCGGTAGAAGTTGTAGTGGTAGCGGCGGCGGCAGAGGTTGCAGTGGTAGCGGCGGCGGTAGGAGCTGTAGCGGCGGCGGTAGAAGTTGTAGTGGTAGCGGCGGCGGCAGAGGCTGCAGTGGTAGCGGCGGCGGTAGGAGCTGTAGTGGTGGCGGCGGCGGAAGCTGCAGTGGTAGCGGCGGCGGAAGCTGTAGTGGTGGCGGCGGCGGAAGCTGTAGTGGCAGCAGCCGTGCTGGCCGTGATGGTCGGCGTTGACGTGGACAGGACTGGTGTGGTCTCGGTAGCGGCTGTCGGTGACGAGGTCACACCTGCCCACACAGGTCAGTGTCCAGGTCACACCTGCCCACACAGGTCAGTGTCCTGGTCACACCTGCCCACACAGGTCGGTGTCCAGGTCACACCTGTCCACACAGGTCAGTGTCCTGGTCACACCTGCCCACACAGGTCAGTGTCCAGGTCACACCTGTCCACACACGGTCGGTGTCCAGGTCACACCTGCCCACACAGGTCGGTGTCCAGGTCAGTGTCCAGGTCACACCTGTCCACACAGGTCAGTGTCCAGGTCACACCTGCCCACACACGGTCGGTGTCAAGGTCGCACCTGCCTACACAGGTCAGTGTCCAGGTCACACCTGCCCACACACGGTCGGTGTCAAGGTCACACCTGCCCACACACGGTAGGTGACGAGATCACACCTGTCCACACACGGTCGGTGTCCAGGTCACACCTGCCCACACAGGTCAGTGTCCTGGTCACACCTGCCCACACAGGTCGGTGTCCAGGTCGCACCTGCCCACACAGGTCAGTGTCCAGGTCACACCTGCCTACACAGGTCAGTGTCGAGGTCACACCTGCCTACACAGGTCAGTGTCCAGGTCACACCTGCCCACACAGGTCAGTGTCCAGGTCACACCTGCCTACACAAGTCGGTGTCGAGGTCACACCTGCCCACACACGGTCGGTGTCGAGGTCACACCTGCCCACACAGGTCAGTGTCCAGGTCACACCTGTCCACACACGGTCGGTGTCCAGGTCACACCTGCCCACACAGGTCAGTGTCCAGGTCACACCTGCCCACACACGGTCGGTGTCCAGGTCACACCTGTCCACACAGGTCGGTGTCCGGGTCACACCTGCCTACACAGGTCAGTGTCCTGGTCACACCTGCCCACACAGGTCAGTGTCCTGGTCACACCTGCCCACACACGGTCGGTGTCGAGGTCACACCTATCCACACAGGTCAGTGTCCAGGTCACACCTGCCTACACACGGTCGGTGTCAAGGTCGCACCTGCCTACACAGGTCAGTGTCCTGGTCACACCTGCCCACACAGGTCAGTGTCCTGGTCACACCTGCCCACACAGGTCAGTGTCCAGGTCACACCTGCCCACACACGGTCGGTGACGAGGTCACACCTGCCAACACACGGTCGGTGTCCAGGTCACACCTGCCCACACAGGTCAGTGTCCAGGTCACACCTGCCCACACACGGTCGGTGTCGAGGTCACACCTATCCACACAGGTCAGTGTCCAGGTCACACCTGCCCATACACGGTCGGTGTCAAGGTCACACCTGTTAAATCAACAACTGAACAGCTTCATGTCATGTGTGACCTTCTGGAACAACATGGCACAGTATACACCAATGCGTTACTGCTCGGACAGAAGTTGCAAAACTGACATGTTCCGTTAGGTGTTCCTTGGACATGTTCCCTAGCCCACAGTTAGATCCGGACGTATTCCGCTTCACAGGATACAGTACCCTTCGCCGTGCCGGTAGGCGTATCCACCTTCTCCGGACCAGGGGGAGCTCTTGAAATCCCCCTGTAACTTCCGACCTAGGCATGCTAGGATACAATGCAGACGATCGTCTGAAATCTCTGGTCATGAAGAGCGGGAAACATGCGTTATATTTGCATTTGGGATGTCAATGAGCCAAGGAGGCCACCAGAGGTCGTATTATATTCATATATGGACCCTGACTGGAGCCTCTGCAAATGGTCAGAAAATGACAGAACTTTTGTTCTTTCGACTATATTTTGCAAGAATTGCCGAGATGAATGCATTTATATCGATCATGCCAATCATAGCCTAAGAAGGTCAATGCATGATAAGTCAGTTTAGGCCAGTGGAGGGATTAGAAACAATTTTCCGAACCATTAGTGTTAAAAACCAAGGAAAAATATTATTGGTGAGCCAATATATCCATTAACTCATATCACATCTATTTCTTACTTTTCATACATGCTAGAGTCGTTAAAGGTCACAATAAATCATCTCATATATATATATATATATATATACGTATGTGTGTGTGTGTATATATGTATGTGTGTATGTGTGCGTATGTGTCCCTGGTCTTTCCATGAGAACCACTCGAGCTAAACATTTGTACTGATTGAATTCCTAAAACTATAAGGTCAGATCAGGCCATGCCAAATGGCCAGGTCGTGTAAGTTTCGGAGCATCACTCTTGAAGTATACACTTGTGTTCCGCAAAAAAACTCGCATGACATTGGTATCGTCTTGGTAACATCGTTGTAAACTGTCCAGTTTCTGACCACGTGACCTGACTTCAGGTTACGCTTGGACAGTACACAAATTGATAACCCGGTCGTTTCAGCCTTCGTCCATGTGTGCACTGCCTGGGAAGTCATTCTATACAATGGTCAAGCCATGTCAAATCAAGTCAGCTTCCATGAGGTCAGGTGATCTCAGGCAATTCGGGTATCACCCAATCTCATGTCGCACGACTTAGGGAGGGCCGAAACCGAGTGCAGGTATCACTTAGCGAGTAACAGTAACACTCTGCGTAAGACAGTATGGTGTAGAACATGCATAAAAATTGACCGGACCTGATGTCATGAACCCGCGACGTCTTTCCGGTCAAATCCTCCCACCCCGTCTCGGGGGGGGGGGGGCGGTTGAAGACCCCATCCCCAAGCATCGCACGAAAACGAAAGAGGTGTCATCGGAAAGCGCTCCACGAGTAGGGTCCGTTTACACCCTCCAAAACAATTTCCCCAAAAGTGACGTCACCGGGGGACTAGATTTTCACGACTTTTCACGACTTACATTATGTTTTTGACTGTGGGGTGTTCATTTTGGGATATATGAAGAAGGAAAAATTATTTGGAATGAGAAAAGGACAGCGAAATCGACCACGTCTATAATTTATTTTGACCCCCAAAAATTACATTTTATTTTTTCAAAATTCCAAAATTTTGAGTTTTCAAATTTTCTTTAATTTTCCTTTTCCAGTGGGTACAGCAGACCGAGAAACGATTTTGGAAGTCAAGCTGCCCTAATAAAAATGGTTACTTTAGCCAGAATCCTGTATTTCAACTGCAATTTGGCAAATACACAACATTTATATGTAGTCAAAAACGAAAAAAAATGATAAATTCAACTCATACGTGTTGTTGCATCCGTAAAGATAAGTAAACGCTGAAAGTTTCATTAAAATATATGTATCCGTTAAAGCGTGACGACTGGTTGAACTTTTTTGGAGGTGACCTCACTTGACCTTAACTAACTCGTTGACCCTAGATGACCTGACCCAAAACTTTTGAATCAGCATGTCAAATTGATGTGGGAAAAGGTATGCGAAATCTGGGCGTGCTGCAGCGTGCCGTTCGTCCGCTATCCGCGAAAAACCTGAGGGGCGGTTGAAGACCCCCCCCCCCCGAGACGGGACGGATTAAACTTTGACACTCAGAAAATGCCTCTTTGATGCCCGGTATCATTCTTAAGATGACAAATTACCACCAAGTCGAATTTTCGCTACTGAATATCCTGAAAATATGCGGAAGTTTATCTGACCTTAACGGACATTTACAGACTGTTCGTGGTGTTGAAACTCAGATCTTGGTCACTCTGAGTTTTGGGGAAATATATTACAACTCTGGTGGTTGTTAGCACTTTCAATACTTTGGAGTATCACTCTCTTTCAGTCGTTCCAGGTCGGTGACCTTTGATGACATGGAACTGAAAATGTTTACAAAGTGTGCAAATAAAATGCATAATGAGCTACTGAATAGTTGGTGCCTGCGTCTATTTATTCCGCCGCTATCGCGAAAAAAAATATGCTGGGGCTCTCGGGAACTCCCAGGCACGGCGAGGGTTAAGTCAGGCAGGGTAAATCATGTTCACGGGTTTCTATTCGCCACAAGATTATAGCATAAGTGGTTCTAAAATGGCAAACGAAAAAAAACTGATAAGGGAGCGGGTTCCTTCCCTCGCATTGTAATAGGGCTAAGAATGGCGCTCGGCGTGAAAAAGTGGATTGGTTTGGTGAAGAGAAGGAAATATGTTCGATACCCAAGAGGA
The DNA here is from genome assembly GCA_034440575.1 of Imbricaverruca yamaguchii. Taxonomy (NCBI): domain Eukaryota; kingdom Metazoa; phylum Arthropoda; class Thecostraca; family Neoverrucidae; genus Imbricaverruca; species Imbricaverruca yamaguchii. The sequence goes on along the minus strand of JAOTOL010001263.1, from coordinate 37,818 downwards.
TTTAGATGTCATATCAGGGGGCGGATTCCGCCCTTCGCACGGTAACAGGGCTAAGAAGAAGACAGCCGGACATGTAAAGTACATTGGCGCGGAGAAGAAAAGGACAATTTACCATAGCAAATATTTTTTCCATGTTATGTCCGTGCTCGACCATTTTCAATATCAATATCACTGGGAGTCAAGATTTCTGGATTCAGCATGCAAGTTGGAGTGTAGAAAAAGAAGAAAAATGTTTGTACCGATAGTTAGAGAGTGGCAATCCTTGCATTTTGAAAATATATTGGCATACAACGTGTGAACAAATTTGCTTTCAACAGTTCCGAATACGGATATGACTGGTCCAGACCAGACAGGTGAAAGAGCATTCTAAAAATATTTGTTTGCTGCAATATCCGAAGTCAAGCCAAGACGTCAAAAGCCATGATGACCTAAAAAGTAACGGGAAAATACCATGACATTCATGCATGATAAATGAAAACGACTGGCAAGGTTTGAAGGGTGCAAAGGCCATCCATTAGATATGCTAAACATAGCTGCAGTCCGACACCGCGGACACCACCAACGCAAGCGTGAACTCGACAAGGTGAACACCAGTTTGAAAAGACCATTTCAAAACCACACGATTTAGTTGTTCTGCAAGATGTAATATAGGAGGTGATAACTGTGCCTGTCGGGGCCAGGCTGAGGCAGTTATTTCACATGGGGACAAAAGGAGGAGAGAACAATCATTTGAAATGAAAACAAGATTCACTGGAAAATAGCTCCGCATTTTTTAGGGAATAAAATGGAGTTCCACAACACTCGCAATTTACGCAGTCTAACAATAATGTAGTTGAATGGCTAATGGCAGCCATTGTGGTACCCAGTTTCCAAACTGAGCGCAGCAAGAAGTCATATTTCCATAAACAAGTCGCAGCACCATTCACGTGAATCATACCGCCGCTGGCTCGTCATATCCATGCCCCCTGGATGGGCCACTGTATATTGTAGGTGAACACTGTGAATTGGTGTATGGGTCGGCCAGTTTACCACCCTACCGTGGTACCGTGGTACAACGGAACTGTGGTACCGTGGTACCGTGGTACCGTGGTACTATGGTACTACGGTACCGTGGTACTATGGTACCGTGGTACTATGGTACTGAGGTACCGTGGTACTATAGTACTACGGTACTATGGTACTGCGGTACTATGGTACCGTGGTACTATGGTACCGTGGCACTATGGTACCGTGGTACTATGGTACTGAGGTACCGTGGTACTATAGTACTACGGTACTATGGTACTACGGTACTGCGGTACTGTGGTACTATGGTACTACGGTACTATGGTACTACGGTACTGCGGTACTATGGTACCGTGGTACTGCGGTACCGTGGTACCGTGGTACACGTGGTACCGTGGTACTACGGTACTATGGTACTACGGTACTGCGGTACTGTGGTACTATAGTACTACGGTACTATGGTACTACGGTACTGCGGTACTATGGTACTGCGGTACTGCGGTACCGTGGTACCATAGTACTACGGTACTATGGTACTACGGTACTATGGTACTGCGGTACTGCGGTACCGTGGTACTATGGTACTACGGTACTGCGGTATTGCGGTACTGCGGTACTGCGGTACTGCGGTACTATGGTACCGTGGTACATACTGCGGTACTGCGGTACCGTGGTACCATGGTACCTACGGTACTATGGTACTACGGTACTATGGTACTACGGTACTATGGTACTACGGTACTGCGGTACTATGGTACCGTGGTACTAGGTACCGTGGTACTATGGTACTGCGGTACCGTGGTACCATAGTACTACGGTACTATGGTACTGCGGTACTGCGGTACTATGGTACTGCGGTACTGCGGTACCGTGGTACCGTGTACTATGGTACTACGGTACTATGGTACTGGTACTGCGGTACTGCGGTACTGCGGTACTGCGGTACCGTGGTACGGTACTGCGGTACTGCGGTACTGCGGTACTGCGGTACCGTGGTACTATAGTACTACGGTACTGCGGTACTGCGGTACTGCGGTACCGTGGTACTATAGTACTACGGTACTGCGGTACTGCGGTACTGCGGTACTGCGGTACCGTGGTACTCACCGCAGGTGGTCCAGTCGAGAGGTGTCTCTTGGTGGTCGACGCAGGAGCATACGTTGTCACGACAGACGGCCGTACCGCCGATCAGCTGCTGACAGTCCAGGTCCCCCGCACACCAGTCGCCCAGGTACGCTGCAGTGGTGCACCATAACCGCCGATCAGCTGCTGACAGTCCAGGTCCCCCGCACACCAGTCGCCCAGGTACGCTGCAGTGGTGCACCATAACCGCCGATCAGCTGCTGACAGTCCAGGTCCCCCGCACACCAGTCGCCCAGGTACGCTGCAGTGGTGCACCATAACCGCCGATCAGCTGCTGACAGTCCAGGTCCCCCGCACACCAGTCGCCTAGGTACGCTGCAGTGGTGCACCATAACCGCCGATCAGCTGCTGACAGTCCAGGTCCCCCGCACACCAGTCGCCCAGGTACGCTGCAGTGGTGCACCATAACCGTCGGGTGGTGCGCTATCACAGAGCGTGACGCTCCTCCGCCGCTTCAATATCGTGCATGTCGATGTTGCACAAAAAATGTCCATACGTGACTGTCGGCTCGACAAATATTCACACACAAAATGTCTACATAAAACATGCACTTCGAAAAACAGTCTTGCAGTATATGGACTCGCGAAATATTGCGACGCAAAATGTTGACTCCGTAAAATATTGACTATGGAAATGTTGAATGGTCACATCCAAAATTCTGTCCCAGAGTACAATTTCGGGCGTATTTAGTCAGAATGGCTGGCAAGCTTTACCATGGTTTTCCAGCGACACAAAAAACAATGTGTGCTGTGGGCAGGACGTTCACGTGGAATACTGATCACGATCTCCACGATACTACCTTGACGGCAACTGATTTCTTCACACTCGCTGGAAACCCTTTTTTCTTGTTGTAATATTTGAAATGACATGCATGGTATATGGGTTACGTGTCGAAAACCCCAGATGCATACATATATATATATATATATATATATATATATATATATATATATATATATATATATATATATATATATATATATGTATATATATATATGTATGTATATATGTATACATATATATATGCATATATATATATATGTATATATATATCCACGAAACGATTTGTGGGCCTAACGTCTCAGACGGCTAGGTGAGATTTCCGAATCGCCGAGTTTCGACGTGAGGATTCCATAAACTGCAATGCATGCAAAATTGTCGCAAAAGAGTGTTGCTTGCGCAAACAAAACAGTTGTGGGACTTTTTCATGACATGGCTATAGAAGCATGAACAATTTCCCAGATACGGAAACTCAGTGTTATGTGTTCCGGAAATGCATAACTAATTGCTTGAGGATATCCCTTCATACATTACGGACTATGGTATTTTGCGTCCAAGCGAAAGGTAAGGTCGAAAATTGGTGTTGCCCAACAATATCTATACGAACCGTCATTTTGATAATAACAACTAGATAAATAAATGAGTGGATAAATAATAAGAGTATTTAAATGCTTCATGGATGGAGCTTGGCGGACGGATCTGGTGCACGAGCTGACGGATCCGGCCAGAAATGTTCGGAGCAAACGTACGTAGGTTTTGCTAACTATCCTAGGAGCGGTGAGTTTCTGATTGATATGGATAGTATGCGAACTATATTTTGATGGTCGATATTTTGCGGAGATAAAGTTTTGGTGTCGATACATTGCGTGATCCGTGCACTTGGAGACTGCCTGAGGACTTGGTGAGTCGACACAAAGCTATGTCTCGATGAGTCCACACAATACTGACCCATGTGTCGGCGGATCCTGAACAGTGTGTCGTCGCGGTGCAGCGAGCTCTGTCGACTTCCTCGCACCCGGTTGAGAGTGCAATTGCCAGAAGCGATGTGGTAGCTGAACCCCAGGCACTGGTTGGAGGTGAGACATCGCGATAGACAATCACCTGTGGAACAGACTCCGTACTGAGCATCCATCACAAACTCCGTACTGAGCAGACATCACATACTCAGTACTGAGCAGACATCACAAACTCCGGACTGAGCAGACATCACAAACTCCGTACTGAGCATACATCACAGACTCCGTACTGAGCAGACATCACAGACTCCGTACTGACAGACATCACAGACTCCGTACTGAGTAGACATCACAGACTCCGTACTGAGCAGACATTACAGACTCAGTACTGAGTAGACATCACAGACTCTGTACTGAGCATACATCACAGACTCCGTACTGAGCAGACATCACAGACTCCGTACTGAGCAGACATCACAGACTCCGGACTGAGCAGACATCACAGACTCTGTACTGAGCATACATCACAGACTCAGTACTGAGCAGACATCACAGACTCTGAACTGAGCAGACATCACAGACTCCGTACTGAGCAGACATCACAGACTCAGTACTGAGCAGACATCACAGACTCCGTACTGAGCAGACATCACAGACTCTGAACTGAGCAGACATCACAGACTTTGTACTGAGTAGACAGTCACCTGTGGAACAAACTCCGTACTGAGCAGACATCACAGACTCAGTACTGAGCAGACATCACAGACTCCGTACTGAGCAGACATCACAGACTCAGTACTGAGCAGACATCACAGACTCCGTACTGAGCCAGACATCACAGACTCGGCACTGAGCAGACATCACAGACTCCGTACTGAGCAGACATCACAGACTCCGTACTGAGCAGACATCACAGACTCCGTACTGAGCAGACATCACAGACTCCGGACTGAGCAGACATCACAGACTCCGTACTGAGCAGACATCACAGACTCCGTACTGAGCAGACATCACAGACTCCGTACTGAGCAGACATCACAAACTCCGTACTGAGCAGACATCACAGACTCAGTACTGAGCAGACATCACAAACTCCGTACTGAGTAGACATCACAGACTCAGTACTGAGTAGACATCACAGACTCAGTACTGAGCATACATCACAGACTCCGTACTGAGCATACATCACAGACTCAGTACTGAGCAGACATCACAGACTGGGTACTGAGTAGACAGTCACCTGCGGCACAGACTGGGCACAGACAGTCACCTGCGGCACAGACTGGGTACTGAGTAGACAGTCACCTGCGGCACAGACTGGGCACAGACAGTCACCTGCGGCGCAGACTGGGTACTGAGTAGACAGTCACCTGCGGCACAGACTCCGCACTGAGTAGACATCACAGACTCTGTACTGAGGAGATATCAGGTGTACACGGATAAACAGTCTTAATAGATTTAGGGATGGGTCATTCCTGCTGTGCCCTCTCAACCGAGAAAGGTGTGGTCGAAGAACATATCTCTCCCCCCCCCAGCAAACCATTAGCATGGCGGACGATCACGTGCTTCACGTAGTCATCTACTCAGACTAATTTTATACCAACGTGTGGTATTAGCTCAAATATGAAGGAGGAATATATTCCGTGTCACAGCGAATGTGGGTGAACCACCTTCCAGTTGGTCGCATTTTCAGGCAGCGAAATGCACTTAAATAACGTCACGTCGCCAAACTTGACTGCATGTTGCGTGTTGCTGGTTAAGCCTAGCAACCAGCTTGACCGCATGTTGTGTGTTGCTGGTTAAGCCTAGCAACCAGCTCGACCGCATGTTGTGTGTTGCTGGTTAAGCCTAGCAACCAGCTTGACCGCATGTTGTGTGTTGCTGGTTAAGCCTAGCAACCAGCTCGACCGCATGTTGTGTGTTGCTGGTTAAGCCTAGCAACCAGCTTGACCACATGTTGTGTGTTGCTGGTTAAGCCTAGCAACCAGCTTGACCGCATGTTGTGTGTTGCTGGTTAACCCTAGCAACCAGCTTGACCGCATGTTGTGTGTTGCTGGTTAAGCCTAGCAACCAGCTCGACCGCATGTTGTGTGTTGCTGGTTAAGCCACCAGCTTGACCGCATGTTGTGTGTTGCTGGTTAAGCCTAGCAACCAGCTTGACCGCATGTTGTGTGTTGCTGGTTAAGCCTAGCAACCAGCTTGACCGCATGTTGTGTGTTGCTGGTTAAGCCTAGCAACCAGCTCGACCGCATGTTGTGTGTTGCTGGTTAAGCCTAGCAACCAGCTCGACCGCATGTTGTGTGTTGCTGGTTAAGCCTAGCAACCAGCTTGACCGCATGTTGTGTGTTGCTGGTTAAGCCTAGCAACCAGCTTGACCGCATGTTGTGTGTTGCTGGTTAAGCCTAGCAACCAGCTTGACCGCATGTTGTGTGTTGCTGGTTAAGCCTAGCAACCAGCTTGACCGCATGTTGTGTGTTGCTGGTTAAGCCTAGCAACCAGCTTGACCGCATGTTGTGTGTTGCTGGTTAAGCCTAGCAACCAGCTCGACCGCATGTTGTGTGTTGCTGGTTAAGCCTAGCAACCAGTTCGACCGCATGTTGTGTGTTGCTGGTTAAGCCTGACCACAAGCTCGATCGCATGTTGTGTGTTGCTGGTTAAGCCTGACAACACGCTCGAAGCTTACTATAAGTTTTCCCCCAGCACAATTCGAACATGACAATACGACGGCACCCCGTCTGCATCATGGACCACGCACCTATGTGGATTGGAGACCAGCAGCTAAGTTGGTACTCTCTGCGTCGCCGGCGAGCACTCTCTGGGTGAAGAAACCTCCCGAAATGACGAAGAAACCTCCCGAAATGACGAAGAAACCTCCCGAAATGACGAAGCCAAGTCATGGAGGGTGTCGTGTATAGTTCGGTATAGGGCGAGAGGGAGTGAGAGACGGGTAGCGAGATAAATAGAGAAAGAGGGAGAGAGAGAGATAGAGAGAGATAAAGACGGAAAGATAGGAGAACGTGAGATAATAAACGAGAGATATAGAGTGAGGGAGAGTGAGGGAGAGGGAAAGGAAGTGAGTGCGAGAGAAAGGGTGTGAGAGAGTGAGAGAGGGAGAGAGGGGGAGTTAGAGAGAGAGAATATGAGAGACAATGTGGGGGAGTGGGAGTGAGGGAGAGTGTGAGAGAAAGGGTGTAGTGAGTGTGAGGGGAATAGAGATGGGAGGAGGGAGAGAGGGAGAGGGAGAGGGAGTGTGAGGGTGTATAGAGAGCGAAGGAGTGAGTGAGAGAGGGATAGGGATCGCGATGACAACTCACACTCGCCCATGTCGGTGATGGTGGCCAGCACGTCGGTCGGATCCACCAGACTGCCGTGACTCTTCAGCAGGAACGGCGCCGGCTCCACCACGAACGCCGTGTCGGGCAGGGTTTCCGTCACCACCATCACCACCATCATCAGGACCAGCAGAGCGGGCAGGTGGCGCGGCGACGCCATCTCTGTCGGTCACCGGCGGCGGCGGCAGGCCAGACGCCGCAGCGCTGGGTGAGTGGCCCGCTCCGGTCTGAGTGGCCCGCCCCGGTCTGAGTGACACTCTCCGGCCGCCGCTCTGGTCTGAGTGGCCAGCTCCGGTTGCCGTCCGGTGGACACGTCAGTGTGTCGGTCAGACGTTGCAGCGGTGCCCAGCAACGCCGCCGCCGCTGTTGTTTCCGTTTCTACGTGAAACCATATGTCGTGACCATAGCATACTAAAGCCTGATCCGTGACAGACGGCCGGTCGCTGCAGACCATTGGTGGTGGGGGCCGGCGTCAGGCAGACCATTGATGGTGGGGGCGGTCGCCGCAGCCTGCATTACCGGTCCTTACGTGTTGCCCGGAGACGAAATAGCATGCAGTAGTGGGCAGGTGACGAAACAGCATGCCGTAATGACCAGGTTCGAAACAGCAGGCTGCAGTGGGCAGACGGCAGTCCACATACGTTATACGCCGATATGTGGATACTTTAAAGGCATTATGCCATGTGGTTCTGAATTGTGTCAGAACACTCCTGCGGCTCCTAGAATACAGCTGCATCGTCTTTGCTACCATTTCGCCAACACTGAGCAAAACATCAGAAGCAACTGCATCAGAGCAACCACAAGGGTCATCGGCAACACACCGATAGCGAGCCTTCTGGTAGTCAGAAATGAGTCCCTTCCATCTCAGGAGTGCACTACAGTTGTGTCCCTACCACACTAAAGTCAGGCTCCTTGAAGATCGCCCGGTACAGCAATGCCTTCGGCCTGAGGTTGGGCGCCAATTACGACGACAAGAGACGGCTTGGGCGCCAATTAATGTTCAAATTGGCATGAGTATTTGAGATCGCAACCTCACAATGCAAATTACTGCAGCTCGGCCGCGAACTAGGATATTCTGCTTCCACAGCCAGCTAAATATCGAATACTTGCTGTCGGAAATAATTCAGATATAATATCCGCGGAACGTATTGGCACCTTCAAGAAATTCCCAGCCAGCAAGCTCGTTATGACGTCACAAGTCTTCGGTGATTTACACACAGGGTTTGGCTTTGAATTGGTATCTTCAAAGCTTGAAGCCAATTGCTTCAGCTCTGGCTTCCAATTTACGAGGTTTTAAGTTGTTGGCTTCAGCTTCACATTTGAAAGAAGTTGAAACCCCTTGTTTTGGCATTGCAATTTCCGACTTCAAAGTCGCATGCTTTGCTATATGTTTTTTAGTTGTTGGCCTCAGCTTAGCATTCTCGAAGTTTGAAGGCACTGTCTTCAGCTTTAGCTTCACATATACAAAGTTCCGAGTAACAGTGTTTGGCTTTGGGGTTGGGTTTTTATTTGAAGCAGCTCGTTCCAACTTTGTAGTGTAAACCTTTAAGGCCACATGCCTTGGCTTTGTGTCATTAGGCGGTTTTACAGCGGCTTTTGCTCCCAGGTCACGTGGACTCAGGATCAATATTGAGTGAGCAGACCGGGCCTGTTTATCAGCATACATTAGAAGCGATCACTAATTATAAAGTCAAAACAGATTCAATGATAAAATTGCTTTTGCTAGTGGCGCTGCTGAAAAAGTAACACTATACTTGCGAATATCAACAAATAACGATATGCTTTCTGATTTTGTTCCTGCTTTTGAGGAGACTGCACTCAGCTCTACAGCATCTGGCAGTCAATGAATCCCAGGTGACAAATTGGCGCTATGGTTAAGTAAACAAAGGATGATGCTATAAGCCAATTTCCTGGGCAGCAGTAGATGTAGTAACAACAAAAGTGTACTTCATCGATGTCAACCAAGTGCATACATCCATGCCTAATACTCCCGACATACTTACACCGTACAAAGGATAAGTGTGTACACCACAACTTACCAGTAGGACGCTCGTATTCTGAATGACTTGTTCGATTCTAGCAATTTGTGGTATATGTTTCATAATATAAAATGGATGAGCTAAATGTGTGCTAAGAGAAACATTCCGTTTAACATCGTTTTCTGTCGATTAGATAACAGCATCGGTTGGTGACATAGAAACTGTAATAACACATTAGAAGCTTTGAACCAATTCTGATTAATATTCAATGCTTTATGATGCACGTCTTTAGTTCATATCAGGAATGTGCTAGTTGAAGCCAAGAGTGACTTGGAAGGTTCTAAGGCGCCTAGATGGGGAGCGAATCGCCGCTGCAAAACGGCCTATTGCGGTGGCTTCAGCTTTAAGGCCAAAAGTCTGCAAACACGATCATTCAACATCAAAATAAGACAAATAAAGGAAGTTCTATGCAGGGGATAATGCTCCAGATGTATAGAACAAATGGGTGTCTCCAGTCATAGTGGTTTGGCGTCCCTACACTTATTGTCACAATCCTTTATTCCATGGGTAACACTTTTTGAAATTGATTGGGGCCAATTGATGATTTTATTGCACTTCTTATTGAGCCGATTACCCGCGGCCCACCGGCGAAACAGTGTGGGCGGCGCCATTAGCCGCGAATGTGCATAAAGTGTGTCGTGAACCAACCAATAAACAATTGAGCGGAATAGGTTAGGTTGAACAAAATTCATTAATCGGCGAAAGGGGGAGGGGTGCACTCCGGCGTAATGGAAAGGTGTCACCTGATTGAAGCTACATCAATGATTTGGGGAGCAAATTAATTATTCGTGGGGCAGTTTCCCCCTTAGCGCATGCAAGATGACAGCCTTGCCTTCTTCTCACCATTTGTTAACAAAACGGCAACCAAGGCAAACCCAGTCAGCATCTAGAGTATTCCAGCGACTGGACCCAATGCGACACAGCTCAGCCTCGCCCGTCGTCGTCCCTGCAAACCGGCATCCCCGCAGCCAACCGTTTTCAGATCCAAACGTTTTGTGGCATCACTGGCCTACGGTGATATACACAGGTGATATACACCTGCGGTGATATACACAGGTGATATACACCTGCGGTGATATACACAGGTGATATACACCTGCGGTGATATACACAGGTGATATACGCCTGCGGTGATATACACAGGTGATATACACCTGCGGTGATATACACAGGTGATATACACCTGCGGTGATATACACAGGTGATATACACCTGCGGTGATATACACAGGTGATATACACCTGCGGTGATATACACAGGTGATATACACCTGCGGTGATATACACAGGTGATATACACCTGCGGTGATATACACAGGTGATATACACCTGCGGTGATATACACAGGTGATATACACCTGCGGTGATATACACAGGATATACAGCGGTGATATACACAGGTGATATACACCTGCGGTGATATACACAGGTGATATACACTTGCGGTGATATACACAGGTGATATACACCTGCGGTGATATACACAGGTGATATACACCTGCGGTGATATACACAGGTGATATACACCTGCGGTGATATACACAGGTGATATACACCTGCGGTGATATACACAGGTGATATACACCTGCGGTGATATACACAGGTGATATACACCTGCGGTGATATACACAGGTGATATACACCTGCGGTGATATACACAGGTGATATACACCTGCGGTGATATACACAGGTGATATACACCTGCGGTGATATACACAGGTGATATACACCTGCGGTGATATACACAGGTGATATACACCTGCGGTGATATACACAGGTGATATACACCTGCGGTGATATACACAGGTGATATACACCTGCGGTGATATACACAGGTGATATACACCTGCGGTGATATACACAGGTGATATACACCTGCGGTGATATACACAGGTGATATACACCTGCGGTGATATACACAGGTGATATACACCTGCGGTGATATACACAGGTGATATACACCTGCGGTGATATACACAGGTGATATACACCTGCGGTGATATACACAGGTGATATACACAGGTGATATACACCTGCGGTGATATACACAGGTGATATACACAGGTGATATACACAGGTGATATACACAGGTGATATACACCTGCGGTGATATACACAGGTGATATACACCTGCGGTGATATACACAGGTGATATACACCTGCGGTGATATACACAGGTGATATACACCTGCGGTGATATACACAGGTGATATACACAGGTGATATACACCTGCGGTGATATACACAGGAATACGCATCGGTGCAAATCGACACACGCGTCGATTTAAACGCAGATGTTCCTCGGCATAATCCATACGCTGACGTCAATCTACACGGGAGGCGGTCTATGTGTATATCAGAGCAGATTTCCCCTGACCTACACGCAGAGGCGGTTAGGTGTAGATCGACGTCGGCATCGATATACACGCCTCATGTATGCGGGTGCTGAGCTTTTCCAATTTGTGTCCAAGTCCCCAAAAGTGCAAATTTCCCGTACACTGGGCTTTGTGTGCGTGCAACTTCAACTGCGCGTCGCACTGGTCCAAGCGACTACGCCGCCTCGCGTGTGTGCAGGCAGTGGGCGACTACGCCGCCTCCCGTGTGTGCAGGCAGTGGGCGACTACGCCGCCTCGCGTGTGTGCAGGCAGTGGGCGACTACGCCGCCTCCCGTGTGTGCAGGCAGTGGGCGACTACGCCGCCTCCCGTGTGTGCAGGCAGTGGGCGACTACGCCGCCTCCCGTGTGTGCAGGCAGTGGGCGACTACGCCGCCTCCCGTGTGTGCAGGCAGTGGGCGACTACGCCGCCTCGCGTGTGTGCAGGCAGTGGGCGATTGACATTCGCCGGCGCCGATGACACATTGTCGGCAGTCATGCGAGTCGGAGCAGTTTATCGCATCGAACACGAAGGCGGGGAAACATATGTCGGGGCAACAGGCGAAACCGGCTCAAAAGCTTGTCGGGGAGCACACTGCGCAAACAACGCATGGGCGTACGAAACAGTCGGCTTCGGCAGAGCACTGCTAACAATGTGATGGGAACTTACACCCACTGCCGACTACCACAATAGTTCCAGCGGCCAAATGATAAAGCAAATCGCGCAAGAGGCAATAGAAGTTGAATTGCAAATATCACCTTGCCGCCAAGGTGTTTGAAGGTGGTCGGTCTTCGCCTCACGTGGGATCCAGCTTTGATTTAGGAATTTACCGACAGATGTGTCAACATGTAACGCGTGTGTCATATTTCGCGAGCTTCCTCGTTTACAGATGGGGGAAAATAGTGGGGGTTTGTTGTACTCACTGTGATATCCTAAAATACTTCATGACAGTGGCCAAGCCTCAGCTACACGTGCGAAGTAGTTTTCTACAACCACCATTTCCTTCCTCTGGATACCCGAGAAGCTGATTAAGTCTTATTTGATGTTCCATGAGGGAAAGACGCCCTGCAATGACCTGATCAAACCAGACCGCACATTTTGTTGTCACAAGAGCTTTCGAAAATAAACGTTAATCTGAGCTTACGATTGGAAAAAGTACAGCACATAATACATACTGTACACAACTGTTCGGTGGATCAGATTGCTAAGCAGTTCAAGTGTGATGCATGATCGTGTGTATATGCGTCCATCGTATGCTTACGTTTTTAGATTACCAGTTTCTCGATAACTCCAAGGCGTAACTTGTCTGATATTGCTTCTAGGTTGGTTGGTTATTTGAGCTTAGGGGCGCTTCGATTCCTTTGGTTATACAGCACCCATAACAATGTTAGATTGACAGCTTAGGATGATTGGTGCCAACAGTAGTACACGAGCATTCAGAATACGGGCAGACATTATCAGTGAAACAGTGAAAGAGAAAGAGCCAGCGCAAGCAAACATCAGTGAAACAGTGAAACGGGAGAAACATCAGTGAAAGAGTGACACAGAAAGAACAAGCGCGAGCAAAAATCAGTGGAACAGTGAAACGGGAGTAACATCAGTGAAACACCGAAACAGAAAGAGCAAGCGCGAGCAAACAGCAGTGGAACAGTGAAACGGAAGTAACATCAGTGAAACAGTGAAACAGCAAGAGCAAGTGCAAGCGAAAATCAGTTGGAGCGACATGTCACGGTTCTGAGCGTATAGTGCTGCATGTCAGTGAGGTGTGTAAATCGCTTTGAAGGCAGCATCCGATAAAAAGCGAAACAGATGTCCCGAAGTCACCGCGCGCGAGTGGCCACCAAGGAGGTCGCGGAGTGACAGCGACCGTGCGGCTCCAACGAACCGTCTTCGGTCATGGGCAAACAGAGGGAACGAGATCAAAACGTGACGCACAGACAGTGGTGCGTGACATCGGGGGCAGTTTGGCCTATTCTCTCCACAGAGAAGATGGTGTGTTGGATGCGTGTGCCCAAGCCGAAGGCGGCAGAGCACGACCTCGTCTCGCCTCGTCCTGCGATAGGACGAGGCGCACTCTGTAAGGCATGGCTTGATAGTCCGTAGTTTGTTGCCCAGCAAACTGTTCCAGCTATTCTGCCATTTTTTTCAAAACAAAGGTGATTGAACGGTGATATTCCCTCGCAGGGAGCAGCATAGCCCGCCGGTATGGGCTTGTGCGGCACGTTTCGCGGCAGCATCAGCTGTCTCATTACCCACAACGTCGACGTCGCTCGGAATTCAACAGAGGGTAACAGCCTTCCCAGCTTGGGCCAGTGCTGCGAGACGTCGCAGAACATCCTGTACAGTGGGGTCAGATGGGTTAAACTGCAGTAGCGCCCCAAGACTGCTGAGCGAATCAGTAAAAATGACGTGCGAGGTATCACGACATACTTCTATAAAACTGAGTGCCTTGATGATGGCAACCAGCTCTTATGTGTATACCGTTGCATGAGAGAGTAGAGAGAAAGATCGTGACATGGAACCAATCACAAACGCACTGCTAACACCTGTATCAGTTTTCGACCCGTCTGTATATATCGGGACACATAGCGTCAAAGGAGGCTATGTGCATGCGACCGACAATCGTGTTCCGTTGCCAATGTGCCTTCTTCACCGCGGAGAGTGACATGCCTAATTCCCCTCAATCTGATCTCGCTGTCTTTGAAGAGTCTGCGCATTCTTACGCAGAAGGGGGTTCCATTCGTATTGTGCGCTAGACCGAATGCTGCAATCAACCGATGGTAGAACACCTGGACATAGGCGGGATGTCCCGGGAATTGACGCAGTTTGCATGGGGAGAGCATCCTAAGCATTTCGCGGCGGATTGAGAGTGGTGGCTCACGGGCTTCAGCCAGTAGGCTCAAAGAAGGAGAAGTGCGGAAAGCGCCGGTCGCAATGCGGAGTGCCGAATGGTGTATCACATCTAGTGGACGTTTGTTTGCTGAACATGCGCTGTCGGATATAAAACAAGTGTAGTATAGTTTTGAACGTATGGTGGAACGATACAACAGGAGCATAGTGTTCCTGTCTCCTCCGTAGTACGTGCGCGAGACCATCTTCATTGGGTTTAGTGATATGAAGCACTTCTCCCGAAGTGCTTTGAAGTGTTCATTGTAGCTAAGACGTGTGTAAAAAATTACTCCTAAAAACGGGCAGCTCGCTGAAAGGGAACTGGCTCCCCACAAAGCTGCAGAGCAGGGTCTGGGCAACTTCGGCAGCGTCGGCAAAAATGCACCCCAACGGTTTTTGATACAAAGAACCGAAACTAGTTCTTGGAGCTCCACCTCTCCAGGCTTCATACTGCCAACTGCACCTGCCGTGCCATCGACGGTGCACTGGATGTGCAGCACCAAATCGCGACGTCATTCACGAACAGTGATCTACCAATATTTCGTGGGAGGGACTCGCAGATATCATTTATCATGATCGCGAACAGCGCCACGCTGAGCACACTCCCCTGTGGTACCCCTTCCGTTTGTGGATACCGATCTGACAAGTGACTTCCGATCTGTACACGAAGAAAAGCTCCAAAAGAAAGTTCTGGAAGAAGAGGGCCATAGATTCGCGAATTACACACCGGAGGACTTTCATCATGATGCCGTAGCGCCAGATGGTATCATACGCTCCATGAATGTCGAAAAATACTGCACCAATGTGTCGATTTTGCTGGAACGCTGCACGTACCACAGTGTCAAGAGTAAAAAGGTGGTCAACGATGCTGCGGTTTTTCCTGAAATCACACTGTGCGTTATTTAAAATGCCGTGTCGTTCTAAGAACCAGGTCAAGCACACGTTTATCATCTTCTCCACCAGTTTACAAAGCGATGAAGTTAGTGGAATTGGTCGCTAGCTCGCTGTGACTGAAGAGTCATTGCCGGGTTTCAAAATTGCTATCATAGTAGCATTGCGCCAGGCAGATGGAAAGTCGCGTTTTTATCCAAAGTGTACTTATCGTGCCTAGCAGAGCTTCAAGTGCCAGTGTTGGGAGATGCTTGAGCATGTCGTTGTGTACGTGGTCGGGACCCTCGGATACGCTTGGAATGGCTCCAACAGCGGAACTCAGCTCGGCCATGGTGAATAGCTCGTTATAACAGAGCTGCTCAGAGGTGGAGAAGTTCAACGGCTGCTTCTCACACTCGACTTTGCGACGTGTGAGGATGCCGTCATCACTGTTGCAGCGGCATCGGTCAGATGTGGTACGGCATTTCATTTACCACATCAAGCGAGTGCGTGACGTTTCGGTCACCCACCCGCAGTGCTGGCAAAGGGGTGGAGTTGAACTAGCCTGCGATTCGCTTTATCCTTGACCAGATCTGTGATGTGGGTGTGGAGCGATTTAGTTTGCTCACATAGGCCCTCCACGAAGTACGCTTTGTCTCCTGGATGGTGCGCCGTGCGATGGCCCGAGCCTGTCGAAAGGCGATAAGGTTGGTCGTATTGCTAGTTCGGTAAAAGGTCCTGAAAGCCTGCCGACTTGCACGGATAGCCTGACGACACTCCTCTCTCCACCACGGGACGGGAACACGACGAGTAGTGCCTGAGGTGCGGGAATGGGCGCTACATAACCAGTAGCAGCTGATGCGCCCTTAAGCCCAAATAATAATTCAATCAATCAATCAACGCCTGAGGTGCGGGGGATGAAGTCAGTGGCGGTCTGCACAAGTACGTTGGTAAGTGTTTCCTACGACATAGGTTTCACACGATGCCGCGCAAAGAAAACCTCCTCCAGTCGTTCCTCACGTGATGTCCAGTCAGCCTTCTTAAAATTTCATCGCCGTGGTCGAGTTCCAAGTATTGTGCCGTCCTGGTACTCCAACCACATCGGAAAATGGTCACTGCTGAGACAGACACAGACCAGGTAAAAAGTTGTGCAAGTTGTGGGCTGCACAGGCCATGATCCAAAGCGGATGTGTGACCGGAGGGCATAGTAAAGTCTGTTGGCGCTCCGGTATTTAGAACTGACAGGGACTCGTCATGCATAAAATACTTCAAGAGCCGACCTCGTGCACTGATGTCCTCGCATCCCCATGCTGTATGGTGAGAATTAAAATCGCCTAGTATTAAAACCGGCGGGGGCAGCTCTGACATCAAGTGTCGCAACTCAGCAGATGGAAATCCAGCACCAGGCGGCAAGTACAGAGAACAAATAGATATGAAACGATGGTTAAAATGCACTCGTATTGCAACAACCTGCAGCTTGGAATGAAACACCAATCTCTGCGCCGCTAAGCTATGGTGGATGGCAAGCAGCACACCGCCATGCGCAATTGTGTCAGAGTGCGTATCATCACGAGATACTGAGTACCATTTTATGCTGAAAAGTAGCCCGGCGTCACCTTGGTCTCCTGGAGGCAAATGACCGCAGGGCAGTGGCGGTTTAAGAGGGTCTGGAGCTCTTCGGTGCTGGTTCTCAGCCCCCTCCAGTTCCATTGTAAAATGGATCGCGATAGATTCATTTAAAATGTGTTATAGTTACGTGGAAATATCACAGGCAGAATCACAGGTAGTAGACAATCTTACTATCTCCATGGTCAATAGTAAAAGTAGATGTATGGATGTATCGGGTAAAACTGGGTGACGTAAAACGTAACACCAATACCCTATGAGAGAGATGAGGACAATTTCTGGCAAGATCTGGGAGTTCCCCACTCAGTGGTGATAGTGTCCATGAGGATGGCCGTTTAAGTCCGGCCGCAGGGGAATCACAGTGCGCTGCCTTCTCACCACCACATGGTGGTATAGGAGGCGGACCCATCATACTCAGAGTCTCCTCCGTGCTCGCGCGTGAAGCTGGCGATGGTGGAGGTGTCGCTCTAGGATGCGAGCCCATCACCTTTCCGGTGGTCTCTATGGTGATCGCAGGGCTCTCACGTGAAGTTGGTGACGGTGGAGGTGTCGCTCTAGGCGATGGTCCTGCCACCCATACATTGGGCGAAGAGTCCTTGGACACAGTCCGAGTTGCACGGTCAGGCGCCCCCATATCGGGAGCCCTCGGGTGGACCTTGCCCGCCAGATCTGGCTGGGCCACAGGGGGTGCGACCACCGGAAACCGACGGGTGGGCACGTCACTCTCACTCCAAATATTTAGTGCGGGTGTGATAGTAGAGGTAGCCTGGGAAGGGGTGCGGTCGTTTGATGTGGATGGTAAAGTTGGCACACTAGGGCACTTTCCGGGTCTTTTCGTCCGCTGAACAAAGCTCCACTCCTCCGGAGCTCGCTCAGCGGCCGGCATCGGTAAAGTGACCTCAGGGTCTGGCGTGGGCGACGCATCGCACTTCGCCGCCTCAGAGTGAGGTTCGGGCTGAGCTTGCCTTGTTGACGGGGTGACTAGTATACCAAAAGAACGAAGTAGTTCACTCAATGCTGCAATGAGTTCGTCCGTTTTGGTTATTTGCACGCGCTGTAAACTTGATGTGGTGCCTTTCGCTTTTGTCGCGTATGACGTTCGAGGATGGGAGCGATCGTAAAGATCCCTAGCTTCCCTAAATGTTCCTTTTTGTGTATGTTTGATTGCTATGATTTCCTTCTCTTTGGAGTAGCTGGGACAGGTGCGGTCGAACGAAGTGTGAGGGTTCTGTCCCCTGCCACAGCTCCCACAGAATGGAACTTCCGAAGTACACTGCTCGCTGAGGTGGTCGGGGGAAGTACACTTTTGCACACGCAACGATGCCAATACTACTGGTTGGTATGCCCATATTTTTAACATTTAAAACAATGCATGGGGTTCGGGAGAAAAACTCGTACCTTATCGCGGATGTACCCCACCCCAATTTCAGAAGGTAAGTCGGTTGAATTGAATGTCAAGATTACGTTGTTCGTTGTAATCAGTTCTGCATCTCGTCTAGTCTTGATTTTCCTCGCTGCTATCACGCCAAACTCAGACAACCCGTCCACTATTTCTTCCTCCGATACGTCTTTCAGGTCGTAGCAGATTATTATTCCTTGGGATGTATTTTTGGTCTGATGTGGTTCGACTTTCATTTTGATGATTTCATCGACTTTCCACCCACCTTTGCGCACACCGTATACGAACTCATCGCTCGTCAACGCTCTCTCTCTCTCGCTTCTCGTGCCACCGCGAATTCTACCTCCAACGCTCCATCCTTCTTTTCACAACTTTTCACAACGTATAATTCTACCAAGTCTGTCACACCCATCACGTCTCTGGAAAGGGGACAACGCCGCAATATTTGTCGTCAAACCTCGGATGATGATACGTGGGGCAATGGTAAGAGTATTTGTGTTGCTTGTCGAGTTAGGCATTCTTCCACCGGTAGCGGGTGGGAGAGAAGTCTGGCCCCTACTTGAGGGACCAGGATGGGTTTTATGGTTTGGAGATGCCATGTAGTGTGTTAGTTTTCGACACCTCGGGCGCCCGACCCCTTAGGGTTCTACTGGGGAGACGCCTGGGTCCCGCGGACGGGAGGTCGCCAGGCGCCCGAGGAGCTTTACGGGACAGGCGGCGCCTTCGCCCGGCCGGGAGAGATACTCACCACCCCGACCGTGATCCAGCACCGCCCACCCCTTGACCCCGGTCGGCCGGGCCGGGGACACCAAGAAGAGTCCCAGGCCAGGCGAGGCGACCACCCACTTGGCCCATGTGAGGCCCCACGGGCCCGCCCGCCACTCCGGGATTTTGGAACCAAAGAGGTGTGTTGGTCCCCCGTCGCAACCACCACCGTGCGACGGGAGACATCAACATCCAGGACTCCGTCAACCCCGGGGGCGGGCCTAAGGGGCGTGGCTACTCTGGTAAAACTGAGCTGGTGGGCAGGACCGTGGAAGTTGCCCTGCCTAATCATAGTAGGGATAGTTCGTGTTGCAGGGCCAGATGAAGCACATGGATGTTGGGATGAGATTTGGATTGGAATGGGAACGTACGGATGGAATGACGAGTTAGGTACTCTTGGTGTCACCCCTCGCTGGTATGATGGTCGCCGGGTTTTGGGGGCACTCATTCCCCCACCCACACCACGGAAAGGTGGTGCCTCGTCTTGGGGTGGTTATATTGCTTCTAGCATAGCGGTGTTGCGTGTCCGATATGTTCTTGCTGTAGGTGCTTCGTAGGACGGCGAGATAGGGTAATTTTCGTCATACCAATGCGATCTCTACGGAAAAGTATACAGTCCTCTTTATGTCATCATACTTTGTAGATCATACATGCGCTGAGGAGAAAAAATATCCCTTTATAGAACGCACCCAATTGCGGGGAAGTTTTCGGTGGGGTTGCTTACTTTCTTATCTCAATATTTATCAGAAGGCACCTTAACAATTTTGTTTGAATAGTTGTCCATAGATCGCATAAGTTTGGGGGTCTTGAGTTCGTTCGGCCACACACCACCTGACCACGACACTGTACCCCGGGCACCCGCCACCTGACCAGGGCACACCACCTGACCAAGACACACCACCTGACCAGGACACTATAGCCCAGCTACACACCACCGGAACAGGAAACTGTACCCCGGGCACACACCACCTGACCAGGGCACACCACCTGACCATGACACACCACCTGACCAGGACACTATAGCCCAGCTACACACCACCTGACCAGGACAATGTACCCCGGGCACACACCACCTGACCAGGGCACACCACCTGACCAGGACACACCACATGACCAGGACACTATAGCCCAGCTACACACCACCTGACCAGGACACTGTACCCCGGGCACACACCACCTGACCAGGGCACACCACCTGACCATGACACACCACCTGACCAGGACACTATAGCCCAGCTACACACCATCTGACCAGGACACTATAGCCCAGCTACACACCACCTGACCAGGACACTATAGCCCAGCTACACACCACCTGAACAGGACACTGTACCCCGGGCACACACCACCTGACCAGGATACACCACCTGACCAGGACACTGTACCCCGGGCACACACCACCTGACCAGGGCACACCACCTAACCAGGACACACCACCTGACCAGGACACTATAGCCCAGCTACACACCACCTGACCAGGACACTGTACCCCGGGCACACACCACCTGACCAGGGCACACCACCTGACCAGGACACACCACCTGACCAGGACACTATAGCCCAGCTACACACCACCTGACGAGGACACTGTACCCCGGGCACACACCACCTGACCAGGACACACCACCTGACCAGGACACACCACCTGACCAGGACACACCACCTGACCAGGACACTATAGCCCAGCTACACACCACCTGACCAGGACAATGTACCCCGGGCACACACCACCTGACCAGGACACTATAGCCCAGCTACACACCACCTGACCAGGACACTATAGCCCAGCTACACACCACCTGACCAGGAGACACACCACCTGACCAGGACACTATAGCCCAGCTACACACCACCTGACCAGGACAATGTACCCCGGGCACACACCACCTGACCAGGAGACACACCACCTGACCAGGACACTATAGCCCAGCTACACACCACCTGACCAGGACAATGTACCCCGGGCACACACCACCTGACCATGACACACCACCTGACCAGGACACTATAGCCCAGCTGCACACCACCTGACCAGGGCACACCACCTGACCAGGACACACCACCTGACCAGGACACACCACCTGACAGGACACTATAGCCCAGCTACACACCACCTGACCATGACACTGTACCCCGGGCACACACCACCTGACCAGGGCACACCACCTGACCATGACACACCACCTGACCAGGACACCATAGCCCAGCTACACACCACCTGACCAGGACACTGTACCCCGGGCACACACCACCTGACCAGGACACACCACATGACCAGGACACTATAGCCCAGCTACACACCACCTGACGAGGACACTGTACCCCGGGCACACACCACCTGACCAGGGCACACCACCTGACCATGACACACCACCTGACCAGGACACTATAGCCCAGCTACACACCACCTGACCAGGATAGGCCACCTGACCAGGACACTATAGCCCAACTACACACCACCTGACCAGGACACTATAGCCAACTACACACCACCTAACAAGGAAACTGTAGTCCGGCCATACGCCACCTGACCAGGACACTGTAGCCCGAATACACATATAGAGGTGGATGTATTTTTCGCCCGGGACCTTTGCCCTGCTCTAACGTTTGGTGAAAGATAGCTCGAGTCTGGTTACTCTCGTGCAATGCCGGTACAAACCCAAACCGATGGCTGCGCATATATCAGGCGACATTGACCTTCAGGGTTGCATTCAAAGTCAAACCACGACGAGAATGCTAAATCGCGATGTATTTATATTCCGATTTAAATACGAGTTAGAATTCGTACTAAAAGGTTAACTGCCGTGGAAACGATAAAGACATTCACACTAGAACATGAGTAGATCTGCGTTTTGGAACTCCCTTTGGCAGAATATCCCAGTCACCTTTGCTGTTCTAACGTTTCCCCTCGTTATACCTTACCACACGCCGTGGAGGGATTCTAAAAATTACGAGCACTGAAGGGGGATTCAGCCGCCCCCCCCCCCGAGATCTCTGCTCATATTAAAGTTGGAAAAACGGAATTCGTAGGGTGAATGGGTACGGTAGTTAACTCTATTCTGTGCAAATAACAAATGTCGGGTGTCATGATGGTGGCGCCCGAGTTACCATTAAACCACAACAAACGCGGGTGTCATCTTCACGCCCGTGTTATCCTTGTACCAAAACATAATCGGGTAGTATGGTGACGCCCGCATTACCATTGCACCACAACACAGTCGGGGGGGCATAGTGACGCTCATATCATACCAGAACACAGTCGAGTGTCATGATGGTGGTGCTCGGGTTACCATTGCACCACAACACAGTCGGGTGGCATGGTGACGACCGTGTTACCATCACACCACAACACAGTCCGGTGTCATGATAGGCACGCCCATGTTACCATCATACCAGA
Source organism: Imbricaverruca yamaguchii (assembly GCA_034440575.1). Taxonomy (NCBI): domain Eukaryota; kingdom Metazoa; phylum Arthropoda; class Thecostraca; family Neoverrucidae; genus Imbricaverruca; species Imbricaverruca yamaguchii. The sequence goes on along the minus strand of JAOTOL010001263.1, from coordinate 15,245 downwards.
ACACACTCTGGTGTCACGGTGGTGATGCCCGTGTTACCATTGCACTACAACACAGTCGGGAGTCATGATGGTGACGCCCGTGTTACCAATGCACCAAAACATAGTCGGGTGTCATGGTGACGACCACGTTGCCATTCCAACACAAGACAGTCGGGTGTGATGATGGTGACGAAAAAGTTACCATCATACCACAAGGCAGTCGGGTGTCGTGATGGTGATGCCCGTGTTACCATTGAACTACAACACAGTCGGGTGTCATGATGGTAACGCCCATGTTACCATTCCACCACCACACAGTCGGGTGTCATGATAGTGACGCCCGTGTTAACATTGCACCACAACATAGTGGGGTATTATGGGGGCGACCGCGTTACCATTACAACACAACATAGCCGGGAGGCATGTTGAAATCCATTTAAATCAATCCATCATACCACAAAACACATTCTGGCAGCATGATAGTGACGCCCATGTTACCATCGCACCACAACACAGGCGGGTGACATGGTGGTGACGCCCATGTTACCATTGTACCAGAAAATGTCGGGTGTCATGGTGGTGACGCCGGTATTACGATTGCACCACAACACGACCGGGTGTCATGATGGTGACGCCCGTGTTATCATTGTACCACAAGACAGTCGGGTGTCATGATGGTGACGGCCGAGTTCCCATTACAACATGACACACTCTGGTGTCATGGTGACGCCCGTGTTACAATCGAACAGGAACACACAGGAACCATTCCACCACAACACAGCCCGGTGTCATGATAGTGACGCCCGCGCTACCATCGCACCGCGACAAATTCGGTTATCATGATGGTGACGCCTATGTTATCATTGTCCACCAGTCCACGGAGTACAGGGACGCCAACCGACCTGTACGATCGGCGATTAGACGTGATAGCCGGAGCGACTTTGAGCGGCGAATCCGTGAGGATGGGCAGAGGTCAATGTTGCGACATATCAGGTAATTTGTCGGCGTCAAGCAGGCTATTCGTAAGCTGCCCGACGCGACAGTTGATGACCTTAACCGATTTTTTTGTCCGCGTGGGCCCGTGCGTGGCTGACGAGGTTAGGAGTATGGGAGCGACGCCGAGTATCTCCTGCCGTTTGCCGCGTGTCGGTGCCTGTGCGTTCACCCTGGAGTCGTTGTCGCTATCTCAGCTGCGAGCCATCGTCTTCGGGATGAGCGGGTCGTCAGCCTGTGGCGAAGACGGCATCAGCATCCACATGTTCAGGGTGTGCTTCGACTCGTTAGGTGAGGTGCTCCTGCATTTGGTCAATTCCAGCATTACCCAATCCGATGTTCCTGATTCTTGGAAGCACTCCCTCGTCCATCCCATCTTCAAGTCCGGTGTTCCCTGTAACCCTTCCAATTTCCGTCCTATCTCCATCGTCCCAGTCATTGCGAAAATTGTAGAGCGTGCCGTCCACCAGCAACTCTACAATTACCTGTCCGATAACCACCTCCTCTCCCAAACTCAGCACGGCTTCCGTCCTCGTCACTCGACGGAAACCGCACTGACCTCCATATCTGACCAGATCCTATCCGCATGTGACCATGGAGAGGTGTCCCTTCTCTGCCTGCTGGATTTGAGCAAGTGCTTTGATGTGATAGATCACTCAAAACTCCTGTCAAAATTAAGTCTCCACAGCATCGATACTTCCTGGTTTTCGGATTATCTTCAGAACCACACCCAGAGTGTCAGCCTTACTGACAGTCTGGGTGTCGTCCACAAATCTGCCCCGTTGCCCAACAGCATCGGCGTTTTTCAAGGATCATCTCTTGGACCTCTCCTCTACTGCGTCCTCGCCAACGACCTCAGCCTGTTCGCCGAAGGTGCAGTAGTTGTTCAATACGCTGACGACACCCAAATTTTGGTCAGTGGTAAGAAATCTCAAATTCAAAATGTTGTCACTCATATGGAAACAGTTCTGGCCTCCCTAGATATCTGGTTTCGAGCAAATGGACTGAAAATTAACGTAGCTAAGACACAGCTGATGATGTTGGGCAGCCCACAAAATCTGCGTGCCTTACCGGATGTCATAGTGAAATTTCGCGATCATCATCTACCCACCATTTCGGAATGCAAAAATCTCGGTATTATTTTCGATCGCTCTCTCAGCTGGGACTCGCACGTCTCAGAATTGACTCGGCGTCGTTTCGGAGTTCTGGGTGGTCTGTCGAATCTGACGGGACACCTTCCACCTGCCGTCATCTCCGCGCTGGTCAATGCTCTGATCTTCTCGCAGATCCGCTACTGTATTTCTGTGTATGGTAACGGAGGCAAAAAGAACCTATCTCGCATTAAAAAAATTATCAACTACTCGGCTAAGGTAATTTTCGGCCGCAAAAGTTTGACCACGTTTCGGATCTGCTGAGGAGGCTGGGCTGGCTCAGCGCGGAGAACCTGGCGAGTTATCATACCCTTCGCCTCATACACAAGGTGCGTCTCCATGGTGAACCAGTCACTGGCTCACGATCTCACCACCATGGCGGAGATTCGTGACCGGACCACCCGTCAAGACCACAACTTGTATGTCCCCCGGTCCCGCACCGAGATGGGGAAGAGACGCTTTAGTTCCAGAGCACCACACATGTACAACTCACTGCCACCTGAGCTGATGCGACTTCCCGTGTCGATCTTTGGTCGCCACCTACGGGAGTATCTACTTGACGTGCCGCCCGTGCCGGACTGATAGACCGCTCGACTTGCTGTTATTTTTTTAAAAATAATAATTTAACTTGTATTCTGTGATTTTGACCCTCTTTTTTACCTTTTGTGCTGTGTTGTTTTATCTATTTGACGCGATGTCGTAATAGCCACAAGTCAATCGTGGATGACCTCAATAAAGTCTGTCTGTCTGTCTGTCTGTCTGTTCCCATTGCACCACGACACAGTCGGGTGTCATGATGGTGACCCCCATGCTACCCTTGCACCACGACACAGTCGTGTGTCATGATGGTGACCCCCATGTTACCCTTGCACCACGACACAGTCGGGTGTCATGATGGTGACCCCCATGTTACCCTTGCACCACGACACAGTCGTGTGTCATGATGGTGACCCCCATGTTACCCTTGCACCACAACACAGTCGAATGTCATGGTGACGACCGCGATACCATAGCACCGCCAAACAGTCGGATGTCATTATTTTGACGCCAGTGTTACCATTGCACCACAACACAGACGGGTGTCATGGTGACGACCGCGTTACCATTCCAACACAAGACAGTCGGGTGTCATGATGGTGACGCCAATGTTATCATTGTACCACAACAAAGTCCGTTGTGATGATGGTGACGCCCATGTTCCCATTGCACCAAAACACAGTCCGATGTCAAGGTTGCGACCTCGTTACCATTACAACACAACACAGTCAGGAGGCATGGTGACACCCATGTTACCATCATACCATAACACATTCTGGTGTCATGATGATGACGCCCGTGCTACCCTTGCAACACAACACGGTCGGTTGTCATGGTAACGCCCGCATTACCATTGTACCACAGCACATTCGGGTGTCATGATGGTGAACCGTATGTTACCATCATACCACAACACAGAATGGTGTCATGATGGTGACGCCCGTGTTACCATCCCACCACGAGACAGCCGTGTGTCATGATGGCGAAACCCATGTTACCATTGTACCACAACAAAGTCGGTTGTCATGGTGGTGACGCCAGTGTTATCATTGTACCACAAGACAGTCGGGTGTCATGATGGTGACGGCCGAGTTCCCATTACAACATGACACACTGGTGTCATGGTGACGCCCGTGTTACAATCGCACAGGAACACAGCTGGATGTCAGGATGGTTACGCCCGTGTTACCATTCCACCACAACACAGCCGGGTGTCATGATAGTGACGCCAGTGCTACCATCGCACCGCGACAATTTTTTATGTTATGATGGTGACGCCTATGTTATCATTGTACAACAAGACAGTCAGGTGTCATGATGGTGAAGCCCATGTTCCAAGTACACCACAACACAGTCGGGTGTCATGGTGACGCCCGCATTACCATTGCACCACAGCACAGTGGGGTGTCATGGTGACCACCGCGTTACCATTACAACACAACGCATTCGGGTGCATTTATGGTGACGCCCGTGTTACCGTATCCCCACGACACAGCCAGGTGTCATGATGGTGAAGCCTATGTTATCATCATACCAAAAAATGTCAGGTGTCATGGCGGTGACGCCAGTGTTACCATTTCACCACTCTCTCTCTCCTTCTTACCCTCTGTTTACCATCCTCCCCGACCTACCCGTACGGTCAAGTCGTCGCTCTCCCTCTCAAACGGTCCACCCCCCCTTATCTTAGCCCCCGACACATCTTCCGGCACCCCGTAGTGCCGACGTGGCGATAGAAGAACGTAGTCTCTGATAGTATTTTTATTGACGTCCTAAGTGTAAGTCCTAATTCCTAAGTCCTAAGTGGAGCGCACACAATTTCTCAATCAGCGGGCGGAGCTGCGCCAGCCGTTGAGCGGCCCCGGCCACGGAAGGGGTAGAACCGCCAACCCCCGGCAGGAGAGTAGGGGCCGCCCTCGCAGACGTTGCGACGGCAACCAAGGGGGCGGCGGGGCTCCCGGGACCGCGCTCTGGGGAGCCACCAGGTCCTTCAGAAGGGCCGCGAAGGCACCTTCGCATGTCAAAGGGGCCAGGCGAGTCGCCAGGTCCTCCGGCGACAGCCACGCAGCACGTGCTGCCGCCCGCACGAGGGCGCTGTCGGGCAGGGGTGGGAGCGGCGACACGTCGGGGGCGTAACCCCGCCATACGGCGTACGCCCCCCCCCCACACAAAATAACTCGTCCAAGGACGCAGTTCGGTTAACGCCCCTACAACAGGATCAAGCGGTTAGCAAAAGTAGAATGCCCAACGCGACCACCCCTCCCCGTCAAGCCGTAGTGAAACTCGATATTGGCACACAAAATCTCGTGCCAGGCTAAATGACGCCATCATGGTTTAACCCATCCCGTCTCGGGGGTGGTGGGGGGGGGGTCTCCAGAAACCCCCCCCCACACTTAGGTTTTTCGCGGATAGCGGACGAACGGCGCGCGGCAGCGCGCCCAAATTTGGCATACCTTTTCCAACATCAATTTCACATGCTTATCAAAAATTTATGTCAGGTCATCTAGGGTCAACGAGTTAGTCGAGGTCAAGTGAGGTCACCTCCAAAATAGTCCAACCAGTCGTCACGCTTTAACGGATACAGATATTTTAATGAAACTTTCAGGGTTTGCTTATCTTTACGTATAGAACAAAACGTACGAGTTGAATTCTTATCTCTTTCGTTTTTGACTACATACAAATTTTGCGTATTTGCCATATTGCAGTTCAAACACAGGATTCTGACTAAAGTAAGCATTTTTTATTAGTGCAAGTTGACTTCAAACAACATTTCTCGGTCTGCTCTACAGATTGGAAAAGGAAAATTAAAGAAAACTTGAAAATGCAAAATTTTGAAATTTCAAAACAAATATTCTTATTTTTGGGGGCCAAAAAAATTATACCCCTGGCCCATTTCGTTGTCCTTTTCTCATCCTAAATACATTGTTTTTTCATATATCCCCAAATGAACCCCCCAGAGTAAAAAACATAATGTAAGTCTTGAAAATCTAGCCCCCTTGGTGACGTCACTTTTGGGGAAATTTTTTTCTTGGGGGGGGGGGTGGACCAGGACCCTACTCGTCGAGCGCTTTCCGATGACACCTTTTTCGTTTCTGTGCGAAGCTTAGTTTGGATTTTAGAGGGGGGTCTTCAACCGCCCCCCCCCCCCGAAACGGGGTGGGAGGATCTGACCGGAATGACGGCGCGGGTTAAACAACGAGAAGAAAGCAGCAGAGGTTGGGTAAAGGCAAATACAGCATTTCAGTTCACTCCAAAGGAAAGGGCGCTGGACGGGTTCTGAATTACTTAGATTCAAGGCACATGTAGGGGAAATTATCAAGGATAATTTGGTAAAGGTTCCAAATTTCAGCAGAGCAGACTTTAACGGCATGAGAGCGGCTTTAAGTGCCATCAGATGGGAAGAAGAATTCTTCAATTCAACTGCCTGTGAAATGTGGGAGAAGTTCAAATCTTACTTGAAGGAAACTTAAATTAGACATGTCCCCCAAAAGCAAAGACGCAAAAGAAGGGTAGGAAAGCCAGCATGGCTTACACCAGACGTGATAAAAGCAATTAAGGCCAAGATAATTGCATTTACAGTTTTTAAAGAAGCCTCAAATGTCGTTAATCTAAAGGCGTATCGAAAAGCTAGAGACACTGTGAAGCAAAAAACCAGAGCAGCAAAGCGAGCAAAAGAACTGGATTTAGATAGAAACTGTAATGGGGACAGTAAAAAGTTCTTTAGTTTCTACAAGCTTAGTAAAGCTTCTAGCACAATTGGTCCACTGGAAGTAAACGAGACTACATTGGGTGAGGATAGTGAGATGGTTGAGGAGCTGAGCAAGCAGTTCAAATCAGTGTTTACATTGGAAGATATGACCAATCTGCCTACCATACACAATAGTTCAGTGACATGGGATCTGACAAATGATGTTGATTTCATTGATAGTGATGTTGTTTACAATCATATCAGGAAAATAAAGCAAAATAAGGCAGCAGGACCTGATGAAATTTATGCTAGGGTGTTGCGGGAAACTGAAAAGGAACTGGCATTTCCACTTAGTATAATGTTTTGTAGATCAGTTTCACATAATGAAATTCCAACCGATTGCAAAAGGGCAAATGTAGTTCCTATTTTCAAGAAAGGAGAAAGAGGGAAAGTTGAAAACTATAGGCCAATAAGTCTCACATCCCTAGTATGCAAGGTACTCGAATCAATTATCAAGGATATAATAGTTAGTTATCTGGAAGGTAGCAGATTGATTCAAAATACTCAACATGGGTTTAGAAAAGGACGATCGTGTCTCACAAACCTCTTGGACTTTTTCAACTACGCCACAGAACAATTTGACTAGGGAAATCAGGTTGATGTAGCACATCTTGACTTTAGTAAGGCCTTTGACAAGGTACCCCATAAACGGTTAATGATACAGCTTCAGTCCCATGGTATTGCAGGTAGCATCTTAAAATGGATGGAGTTGTGGCTTTCAGATAGACAGCAAAGAGTGATGCTAAATGGTACAAAGTCATCATGGCAAAATGTTCTTAGTGGAGCCCCCAGGGGTCAGTACTAGGGACATTACTGTTCATTATATTTGTAAATAACATTGAAAGTGGCCTAAGCAGTTAAGTTTTGAAATTTGCGGATGATTTGAAGGTCTTTAGGGCAATAACAGGTCAGGATGAGCATATCTCGCTGCAAAAAGACTTACACGAACTTGTGAAGTGGTCCGAAGAATGGCAAATGAAATTTAACTTTGATAAGTGCAAAATCATGCATGTAGGTAAGCAGCATATGAAGGCTCCATACTTGATGGGTGGCCAAGTGCTATCAGTGACTCAACAGGAGAAGGATTTAGGTGTTATTCTAAACACAAAACTGGGGGCATCAGAACACAGACCAAGGAAGCCAGGAAGAAGGCACTGAGAATGCTCGGGGCAATAAATAGGAATGTATCATACAGAAGTGAGGAAGTGATCAGGAAGCTTTACTGTGCATACGTCAGGCCACATTTGGAATACTGCATCCAAGCTTGGTCTCCCAGCTATGAAAAAGATTGTTGGCTTTTAGAGAGAGTACAAAGGAGGGCTACAAAAATGGTTAATGGCATAAGCAACCTGGCATATGAGGAAAGATTGAAGAAATTGAATATGTTTTCACTTTGATATAGAAGGCTGAGAGGAGATCTCATCGAGGTCTTTAAATTTGTCAATGGTCTGGAGAGGGGATACCTTGGGGAAATGTTTGAATTTAACAAAAATGATGCAATTAGAGGTTATAAATTCAAAATTAAAGTTAAACACAGCTGAACAAGGTTAAGGCAAACTTTCTTCACCAACAGGGTAGTGGAACACTGGAACCAGCTGCCAGAAAACATCGTCAGTAGCAGCACATTGAACATCTTTAAAAACAGCATAGACAATCATAAGAATATAGGGCTTGCTTTTCAGTATTACAGGGAGGGCTGATTGAAAGTTTTGGTGGGCAACTGGTTCAGTGTACAGAGTGCAACGAAGAAGGGCCCTTGTGGCTCATAGTTGCACTCATCTTTTATGTCTTTATGTCTTTATGAATTCTTGAACAATCCATGGGAACATCCGAAGGGGGAGGGAACTTACCGCAATGCCGTTCCTGCCGACTACTGGTCACCCTACCACGGCACCGGCTGCCGACTACTGGTCACCCTACCACGGCACTACACCGGCTGCCGACTACTGGTCACCCTACCACGGCACCGGCTGCTGACTACTGGTCACCCTACCACGGCACCGGCTGCCGACTACTGGTCACCCTACCACGGCACTGGCTGCCGACTACTGGTCACCCTACCACGGCAATGGCTGCCGACTACTGGTCACCCTACCACGGCACCGGCTGCCGACTACTGGTCACCCTACCACGGCACCGGCTGCTGACTACTGGTCACCCTACCACGGCACCGGCTGCCGACTACTGGTCACCCTACCACACCACCGGCTGCTGACTACTGGTCACCCTACCACGGCACCGGCTGCCGACTACTGGTCACCCTACCACGGCACCGGCTGCCGACTACTGGTCACCCTACCACGGCACCGGCTGCTGACTACTGGTCACCCTACCACGGCACTGGCTGCCGACTACTGGTCACCCTACCACGGCACCGGCTGCTGACTACTGGTCACCCTACCACGGCACCGGCTGCCGACTACTGGTCACCCTACCACGGCACCGGCTGCCGACTACTGGTCACCCTACCACGGCACCGGCTGCCGACTACTGGTCACCCTACCACGGCACCGGCTGCCGACTACTGGTCACCCTACCACGGCACTGGCTGCCGACTACTGGTCACCCTACCACGGCACTGGCTGCCGACTACTGGTCACCCTACCACGGCACCGGCTGCCGACTACTGGTCACCCTACCACGGCACTGGCTGCCGACTACTGGTCACCCTACCACGGCACTGGCTGCCGACTACTGGTCACCCTACCACACCACCGGCTGCCGACTACTGGTCACCCTACCACACCACCGGCTGCCGACTACTGGTCACCCTACCACGGCACTACTGGCACTACCACTACTGGTCACTACTGGTCACCCTACCACGGCACTGGCTGCCGACTACTGGTCACCCTACCACGCCACCGGCTGCCGACTACTGGTCACCCTACCACGGCACTGGCTGCCGACTACTGGTCACCCTACCACGGCACTGGCTGCCGACTACTGGTCACCCTACCACGGCACCGGCTGCCGACTACTGGTCACCCTACCACGGCACCGGCTGCCGACTACTGGTCACCCTACCACGGCACTGGCTGCTGACTACTGGTCACCCTACCACGGCACTGGCTGCCGACTACTGGTCACCCTACCACGGCACTGGCTGCCGACTACTGGTCACCCTACCACGGCACCGGCTGCCGACTACTGGTCACCCTACCACGGCACTGGCTGCCGACTACTGGTCACCCTACCACGGCACCGGCTGCCGACTACTGGTCACCCTACCACGGCACCGGCTGCTGACTACTGGTCACCCTACCACGGCACCGGCTGCCGACTACTGGTCACCCTACCACGGCACCGGCTGCCGACTACTGGTCACCCTACCACGGCACCGGCTGCCGACTACTGGTCACCCTACCACGGCACCGGCTGCCGACTACTGGTCACCCTACCACGGCACTGGCTGCCGACTACTGGTCACCCTACCACGGCACCGGCTGCTGACTACTGGTCACCCTACCACGGCACCGGCTGCCGACTACTGGTCACCCTACCACGGCACTGGCTGCCGACTACTGGTCACCCTACCATACCACCGGCTGCCGACTACTGGTCACCCTACCACGGCACTGGCTGCCGACTACTGGTCACCCTACCACGGCACTGGCTGCCGACTACTGGTCACCCTACCACGGCACTGGCTGCCGACTACTGGTCACCCTACCACACCACCGGCTGCTGACTACTGGTCACCCTACCACGGCACTGGCTGCCGACTACTGGTCACCCTACCACGGCACTGGCTGCCGACTACTGGTCACCCTACCACGGCACCGGCTGCCGACTACTGGTCACCCTACCACGGCACCGGCTGCCGACTACTGGTCACCCTACCACGGCACCGGCTGCCGACTACTGGTCACCCTACCACGGCACTGGCTGCCGACTACTGGTCACCCTACCACGGCACCGGCTGCCGACTACTGGTCACCCTACCACGGCACTGGCTGCCGACTACTGGTCACCCTACCACGGCACCGGCTGCCGACTACTGGTCACCCTACCACGGCACTGGCTGCCGACTACTGGTCACCCTACCACGGCACTGGCTGCCGACTACTGGTCACCCTACCACGGCACTGGCTGCCGACTACTGGTCACCCTACCACGGCACCGGCTGCCGACTACTGGTCACCCTACCACACCACCGGCTGCCGACTACTGGTCACCCTACCACGGCACCGGCTGCCGACTACTGGTCACCCTACCACGGCACCGGCTGCTGACTACTGGTCACCCTACCACGGCACTGGCTGCCGACTACTGGTCACCCTACCACGGCACCGGCTGCTGACTACTGGTCACCCTACCACGGCACCGGCTGCCGACTACTGGTCACCCTACCACGGCACTGGCTGCCGACTACTGGTCACCCTACCACGGCACTGGCTGCCGACTACTGGTCACCCTACCACGGCACCGGCTGCCGACTACTGGTCACCCTACCACGGCACTGGCTGCCGACTACTGGTCACCCTACCACGGCACTGGCTGCCGACTACTGGTCACCCTACCACGGCACTGGCTGCCGACTACTGGTCACCCTACCACGGCACTGGCTGCCGACTACTGGTCACCCTACCACGGCACTGGCTGCCGACTACTGGTCACCCTACCACGGCACCGGCTGCCGACTACTGGTCACCCTACCACGGCACCGGCTGCCGACTACTGGTCACCCTACCACGGCACTGGCTGCCGACTACTGGTCACCCTACCACGGCACTGGCTGCCGACTACTGGTCACCCTACCACGGCACCGGCTGCTGACTACTGGTCACCCTACCACGGCACTGGCTGCCGACTACTGGTCACCCTACCACGGCACTGGCTGCCGAAGTCACCCTACCACGGCACTGGCTGCCGACTACTGGTCACCCTACCACGGCACCGGCTGCCGACTACTGGTCACCCTACCACGGCACCGGCTGCCGACTACTGGTCACCCTACCACAGCACCGGCTGCCGACTACTGGTCACCCTACCACGGCACCGGCTGCCGACTACTGGTCACCCTACCACGGCACCGGCTGCCGACTACTGGTCACCCTACCACGGCACCGGCTGCTGACTACTGGTCACCCTACCACGGCACCGGCTGCCGACTACTGGTCACCCTACCACGGCACCGGCTGCCGACTACTGGTCACCCTACCACACCACCGGCTGCCGACTACTGGTCACCCTACCACGGCACTGGCTGCCGACTACTGGTCACCCTACCACGGCACTGGCTGCCGACTACTGGTCACCCTACCACGGCACCGGCTGCCGACTACTGGTCACCCTACCACGGCACCGGCTGCCGACTACTGGTCACCCTACCACGGCACCGGCTGCCGACTACTGGTCACCCTACCACACCACCGGCTGCTGACTACTGGTCACCCTACCACGGCACCGGCTGCTGACTACTGGTCACCCTACCACGGCACCGGCTGCCGACTACTGGTCACCCTACCACGGCACTGGCTGCCGACTACTGGTCACCCTACCACGGCACCGGCTGCTGACTACTGGTCACCCTACCACGGCACTGGCTGCCGACTACTGGTCACCCTACCACGGCACCGGCTGCTGACTACTGGTCACCCTACCACGGCACCGGCTGCTGACTACTGGTCACCCTACCACGGCACCGGCTGCCGACTACTGGTCACCCTCTGGTCACCCTACCACGGCACCGGCTGCCGACTACTGGTCACCCTACCATGGCAATGGCTGCCGACTACTGGTCACCCTACCACGGCACCGGCTGCTGACTACTGGTCACCCTACCACGGCACTGGCTGCCGACTACTGGTCACCCTACCACGGCACCGGCTGCCGACTACTGGTCACCCTACCACGGCACTGGCTGCCGACTACTGGTCACCCTACCACGGCACTGGCTGCCGACTACTGGTCACCCTACCACGGCACCGGCTGCTGACTACTGGTCACCCTACCACGGCACCGGCTGCCGACTACTGGTCACCCTACCACGGCACCGGCTGCCGACTACTGGTCACCCTACCACGGCACTGGCTGCCGACTACTGGTCACCCTACCACGGCACCGGCTGCTGACTACTGGTCACCCTACCACGGCACCGGCTGCCGACTACTGGTCACCCTACCACGGCACCGGCTGCCGACTACTGGTCACCCTACCACGGCACCGGCTGCCGACTACTGGTCACCCTACCACGGCACCGGCTGCCGACTACTGGTCACCCTACCACGGCACCGGCTGCCGACTACTGGTCACCCTACCACGGCACTGCCGACTACTGGTCACCCTACCACCGACTACTGGTCACCCTACCACGGCACCGGCTGCCGACTACTGGTCACCCTACCACGGCACCGGCTGGCTGACTACTGGTCACCCTACCACGGCACTGGCTGCCGACTACTGGTCACCCTACCACGGCACCGGCTGCCGACTACTGGTCACCCTACCACGGCACCGGCTGCCGACTACTGGTCACCCTACCACGGCACTGGCTGCCGACTACTGGTCACCCTACCACGGCACCGGCTGCCGACTACTGGTCACCCTACCACGGCACTGGCTGCCGACTACTGGTCACCCTACCACGGCACCGGCTGCCGACTACTGGTCACCCTACCACGGCACGGCACCGGCTGCCGACTACTGGTCACCCTACCACGGCACCGGCTGCTGACTACTGGTCACCCTACCACGGCACCGGCTGCCGACTACTGGTCACCCTACCACGGCACCGGCTGCCGACTACTGGTCACCCTACCACGGCACTGGCTGCCGACTACTGGTCACCCTACCACGGCACTGGCTGCTGACTACTGGTCACCCTACCACGGCACTGGCTGCCGACTACTGGTCACCCTACCACGGCACTGGCTGCCGACTACTGGTCACCCTACCACGGCACTGGCTGCCGACTACTGGTCACCCTACCACGGCACTGGCTGCCGACTACTGGTCACCCTACCACGGCACCGGCTGCCGACTACTGGTCACCCTACCACGGCACTGGCTGCCGACTACTGGTCACCCTACCACACCACCGGCTGCCGACTACTGGTCACCCTACCACGGCACCGGCTGCCGACTACTGGTCACCCTACCACGGCACCGGCTGCCGACTACTGGTCACCCTACCACGGCACCGGCTGCCGACTACTGGTCACCCTACCACGGCACTGGCTGCTGACTACTGGTCACCCTACCACGGCACTGGCTGCCGACTACTGGTCACCCTACCACGGCACTGGCTGCCGACTACTGGTCACCCTACCACGGCACTGGCTGCCGACTACTGGTCACCCTACCACGGCACCGGCTGCCGACTACTGGTCACCCTACCACGGCACCGGCTGCCGACTACTGGTCACCCTACCACGGCACCATGGCTGCCGACTACTGGTCACCCTACCACGGCACCGGCTGCCGACTACTGGTCACCCTACCACGGCACTGGCTGCCGACTACTGGTCACCCTACCACGGCACCGGCTGCCGACTACTGGTCACCCTACCACGGCACCGGCTGCCGACTACTGGTCACCCTACCACGGCACCGGCTGCCGACTACTGGTCACCCTACCACGGCACCGGCTGCCGACTACTGGTCACCCTACCACGGCACCGGCTGCCGACTACTGGTCACCCTACCACGGCACCGGCTGCTGACTACTGGTCACCCTACCACGGCACCGGCTGCTGACTACTGGTCACCCTACCACGGCACCGGCTGCCGACTACTGGTCACCCCTACCACGGCACCGGCTGCCGACTACTGGTCACCCTACCACGGCACCGGCTGCCGACTACTGGTCACCCTACCACGGCACTGGCTGCCGACTACTGGTCACCCTACCACGGCACTGGCTGCCGACTACTGGTCACCCTACCACGGCACTGGCTGCCGACTACTGGTCACCCTACCACGGCACCGGCTGCCGACTACTGGTCACCCTACCACGGCACTGGCTGCCGACTACTGGTCACCCTACCACGGCACCGGCTGCTGACTACTGGTCACCCTACCACGGCACTGGCTGCCGACTACTGGTCACCCTACCACGGCACTGGCTGCCGACTACTGGTCACCCTACCACGGCACCGGCTGCCGACTACTGGTCACCCTACCACGGCACTGGCTGCCGACTACTGGTCACCCTACCACGGCACTGGCTGCCGACTACTGGTCACCCTACCACGGCACCGGCTGCCGACTACTGGTCACCCTACCACGGCACTGGCTGCCGACTACTGGTCACCCTACCACGGCACCGGCTGCCGACTACTGGTCACCCTACCACGGCACCGGCTGCCGACTACTGGTCACCCTACCACGGCACCGGCTGCTGACTACTGGTCACCCTACCACGGCACCGGCTGCCGACTACTGGTCACCCTACCACGGCACCGGCTGCCGACTACTGGTCACCCTACCACGGCACCGGCTGCTGACTACTGGTCACCCTACCACGGCACCGGCTGCCGACTACTGGTCACCCTACCACGGCACCGGCTGCTGACTACTGGTCACCCTACCACGGCACTGGCTGCCGACTACTGGTCACCCTACCACGGCACTGGCTGCCGACTACTGGTCACCCTACCACGGCACCGGCTGCTGACTACTGGTCACCCTACCACGGCACCGGCTGCTGACTACTGGTCACCCTACCACGGCACTGGCTGCCGACTACTGGTCACCCTACCACGGCACCGGCTGCTGACTACTGGTCACCCTACCACGGCACTGGCTGCCGACTACTGGTCACCCTACCACGGCATCGGCTGCTAACTACTGGTCACCCTACCACGGCACCGGCTGCTGACTACTGGTCACCCTAC
>JAOTOL010001262.1:342500-494413 GCA_034440575.1 Imbricaverruca yamaguchii | reverse complement strand
TATATCAACCAGCAAAATCTGAAGCTATGTACAAAAACTGGAGGGGTGGGGAGATTTCACCCCCTTCAGGATGTGTGTTAAGACAGAAGTAGGTACTTTAGCTCAAACTGTTTATATCTGGAAGTTCATCTTTATATACATCCTCCTCCCTTGTATACTCTCCATATTTTGTTTAAAGAGGCAGAGGGATAAAACAGAAATACACTGCCAAAAAAAGGTCCCATTATTTTTAGTGGTATTCTTAATATTTTTTTTCTTGGCAAACATGCAGTTCAAGGCAATTTCTGGTTTCTTGGTATACTTCTAATGAAATGCTTATGAATGTGTTGAAAATGATGTGACCATTCATTCCCTCCACAAATGCATACTTTTCAGTTTGGAGGCAAAATAACAGCAATAAAGTGGCTTGGAGTTGTTTAACATAGCATAAAAATAATGGACAAAATGTAGAAAAATGCAGTAGTCCAACCTTCATTGGAAAAAAGCAAATATAAAGAATGAAATTGGGCTAGGCTGGATCTTACAAAAAACAGTAATCAACTACTGAGCCACATTGAGGAACACTGGATAGGACTGGTGGAATTGACCCGGCACAACAGCATCAATTTCTGGCTGGGATTGGCGCGGCTCATTTATATCAATTCGTCTTCCGAGTCACGAATTATCCTGCTGGGACTTACTGACTGGATAAATTCAGATTCGTTACAACACAGCTTCCTCGAATCCCACGGAAACACGAGATATCACCTACATACGACCCGCCCGTAACATGAAGCTCAAACCACGCCGCAACGAGCACGTTCCGTCGTGCCTCAAGCGAGCAACGCTGCGCGCTTCGCTGTGCGCGCCAAATGTTACAAGCAGAGTCCTCTAGGGAGTGGTTGATCTACTAAAGAATAATATTCTGACCGCCTGGACTCGACGTGTTGGTGAAATCAGATGGAGTCACGACCGAATATGTAAAGGGCCTTGGTCACGACATTGCTCCTTTAGTATAGGTGTTGGAACATGGGTGTCAGTCATGCCTCCACTTTTTATGGAAGTTTAACATTAATGCATGGCATATAGGCGACATGGTATGATGATGCATGGCAATAGTCAACTTCGAAGAGAACTTTTTACATATTTTTTAGACATCTATGTACGCTTCTGCCTTTTACCAAAATAATGGAGGTCTTTAGGGCTGAGGTTGAAGGAGGATCACGACCATCTGGTTTCGTTCCCCAGTGGTTGGTAATGTTAATTTGTCATGTTCATGCTTCCCATTCATATTCAATTTGAACATTTTTGACCCTGCAACCCCTTCCCTCACCATAGTTTTCCACGAGATCTCTAGATCCGAAGATCAAAAGTATCTGGTTCTGTACTGCCCCTGCAGATAACGAAAGGAGCTGTTTAACACGACTTATCCTGAGTGCTAATACTAAAGGAGCATCTGCACCACCATATGGAATGCACGTTTTAATTTCGTGAAGACATAGGTCATGGGAAATCCGTATTGGGCAACGATACGAACATAAATAGGCACAAGCAACATAATTGTGTTTGGTGCATTTAATGTTCAAGTAATTTCTGATGTATAATATAATTTCTATATGCTAAAGCCAGAATGGCATACATATATATCCAAATTAGATCCGTACAGAATTTGTAGTATTCTATTATTGTGCCGTCGGACATCATGTCAGGATGGCCGAGCGGTCTAAGGCGCTGCGTTCAGGTCGCAGTCCGGTTCTCCGGGCGTGGGTTCGAATCCCACTTCTGACAATGTTATTTGCTCCTGTTTGTTTATTGCTCAATGTTCTTTGCACATTTCGCGGTCACATTCTTGTTGGGATCTGGTCGTCTTGGTTGGATACACGACGCGTCTTTAGGGGTCACAGCGCGTTTTTTTTCGTGTAGTTTGCCGAATTTCTCTTTAACAAACACTAGATACCATCTAGAACATGAATGGTTCATTCAACCCAACCAACAGATAACGTTTCACTGTCTGAAAGACCCAGCCTTACATCTTTCGCTGTATTGGCATATTTCCTTTTCTCTGCGTTTGAAAAGACGAAACTTCGCTATGAAAACAGCAGTGAGACTGCACAAGCTTACCATTTGACGTCTCAAGTTGGCTACAATAAATGCTATGTCAAAGCACGCCCTGCAAAATTAACCGGACTTTAAGCACTTTATCTTTTTAAACATCGGACATTTCCAAAATATTTATCAACCGTAAAAATCATGCGTTTAATGAGAGTTGAGAGGACACTGCCCTCCAACTTTCAAATTTGAGAGGAAGTTACCCCCATTGCCCCCAACAGTATCTACCCTCATGGCAAATAGGAACATAATTTTGTGAAATGGTCCCGAACGTAGTGGTTTCGTGTATGGAGATTCAAGCGTTTTCCACCGGTCCTTAAAGGTATTTACTACATGCATTCTCTTCATTTTCTATGATTCGCTCGTCCCATCCACTATCTCCCTCTTAATTAATAAATTGCTTTGTCCTTAATCCCCCAAGTGGTGCACAGACACACATAACGGCTGAGCGTTGCTTTATAATTTTTGAAACTATGAGAGCCAAATCTTTTGATCATCATCCATCAAACATAGCTGGCTTCGCCCTCATTGGCAACGTTCCTCGCCTGTACAGGACCTTAGTGCTACGATGGGGCTCTTTTACTAGCTCAGAGGGCTCTATCTGTGCTCTGATGTCTATGACCAACACAACTATGCTTATTTCATTCAATGCCTTTCCAGGACTTGGGTACTCGGTATAACGTGCAGCCAGCCCCACCCGGCGCCACACTCACAACGAGCCGCAATGCCAGCTTCTCTCAGCGTCCTTCCACGCCCACCGGGCTCCGTGACCATTTACACCCTGATACACGGAGGCCGGCGGATTTTTTTTTGCGGTCAAGGAACCATTTATTTTGAGCTAATCCCCCAGAAGTGTTCACTTTGGCACCAGTTTCCACTTCGAACATGCAACCAACCAACTTGCATCACGTGGGGAATGTCTGGCACTGACATCGTTATAGTAATCATAAAAACTGGTCAAGAGCATGCCAATATATTGTTCAACTTTATAATCGAAATGGCCAAAAGTGAAATGAACTTTGGCCATTTCGATTCAAACGTTGAAGTCGGTAGCATTGAAATGCTACGGATCAGCTATGTACTTATCATAATGGGTAATAGTTCCATCTGTTTAGCGTAGATATGACCACGCGCAACACACGATTTTCGGTATGAACGATAGCTTACATATTTTAGGAACAACGATTGAATGCATACCTCATCTGCTCGATGTTCTTCTCCACATTTGATACATGTCGGTATCTGCTCCGAGCTCGTCTTCACTGTCGAACGCCAACCCCGGCTGATCAAAGCCTCCATCACTGACCTCACCGTCCTCTGCTGAATGATGTGCGGAACATTCTCAGCTGAGGCGATGCGTGATCAGGTGGCGCGAGATGTGCTTGGGGAGTCAAAACGGGGCCTTTGTGCACACCCAGACATGACTCGTCTGAGATGCGCACTGTCCAAGCGAGATCAAAACTTGGCCCAGACTAATCTGCTCCCACGAGAATACTTCACACTGGCCTTGCCTACGCGTGCTCTCACCTGTTCTGATCTGGTCAGAATGGTGTCTAATCACATTCGGCCACATAATTTATATAGCCTCTGAAAATCCGCGATATTTGTATGTGTCTCGTCATATCCACAAGACGCCATGTGACCAGATGCAAGTTTAAATAATATTCATTTTTGCATTGGAATTATTTATGGCGTACTTAAAGAATGAGGATCTAAGAGTATATGCGCCTCTCCTCAACCTTCATAAAGATCTGACTGGAATAAGCTGCACCTACAGAACATCCGAGTGGATCCTCCCCCCCCCCCCTTCCACCGACTTGGTTATCCAGCCAAAGGCACCGGTATGGGCACAAAAGTCGTCGCTGCAGGGCAATCAAGTGAATACTCCGCTTTGATAGTTGTTCTTAGCACCAGTGACGTCTCCTCACACGAGCGACTCCCCCATCAAAATTCCCCGATTCGCCCATTCTGTGATCATATTCAGAAAATAGGAAGCACTCAAAGTAAACAAAAAAATGTATAGATGGGTCAATGATCTAATTTGACCTCAGAAAGACTAATGACCTATTCATTTCATGAACTTACATGGGGAAACGGGTGGAAGCATCCCTCGACAAGAGTTTTACACGGCTTGTGGAAGGCATCAATGTGACCATTCCTGGACAAGAGTTGTACACGGCTGGTGAAGGTATCGGCATTTGTCGACAAGAGTTGTAGATGGCTGGTGGAAGAAGTCAATGTGGAGCACACGCATCGGAAACCACAGCTGGGATATCTGTGCAACACTTACAATGACCTCATATCTTCACGATCTGACAAGATACAAATGTGTGTCGGGTCTGGAAGTGTGCAGAATGGAATGCAACTGAACTATAAAAAATATTCCGATCTCCATCTTATTTCCTTGCAAGACTATGGCGAAAAAGATCATGATGAGAGGGCAGAATCACCGCCCTTGAAGAGCGATGCCTAAAACGCCTTTCATGGTGGCGTATTCCGCCCTAATGCGCGCCGGGCCACCCGTCACGGCCTGACATTTAGTCTCCACGAGCTTTGAAAAAGAGGGCAGTTGCGGTTGGTTAATTTTTTTTTCCTGAAAATAGAAGGCCACATAAATTACAGTATCCAGCGAAACAGCATAAGCGCATAGCATATGCAATAGCATCTAGTGTCTACAGCAAGGGAGCCCTATAGTCAGCTCCTTATCCTGGTCCGTCCTTCGCCTCTAATGTCGCCGACGGTACTTCACACGACCGACACGTGCCGACCCAAGCTGGTGCAGCCCAGCTGACCGGTAACGCCTGTAACATCCTAAGAACGCCTTTGCTGCAGCGCTTGGACCCATCATTTGCCACTCAAAATTGCACAGGCTTTTGACGTTTTTTTTGACGATTTCGAATCACTTCCTCCTGATGTACTCGTAATCTTTGTTCCAAGAAGGGGTTTTGTGGCGGAACGTCCTGCGGCCACACAACACTCCGCATCACTCCACCTGCAGTGACACGGCGTTTTGTTTCCACTGGATCTTCGCGAGAGGACAGCTGCTGCCGGCTCAAGTCTCCCTGACTACGACCGCATGATGACCTGCTGCGTCTGCAGCACGAGGGCCACATAGGCGGCCTCTCGCCCTCGCCCATATAGCACATACAGTGGCGCTTGTACCTGCTGGCGCGGGTGCTGGCTACGCATGGAAGTGAACGCCAAAGGTCTACGGTACGATAAGTCGCCATGTGTATACAAGAACAATTAATAAGAGCGACCCGATCTGCCTCGCCACATTCGTCACGAGCAGGAACCTCCAAAAAGCTGTTTTTCTCACACTTTTCAACTCTAACTTTCTTCCTCAGAAATAGACCTGCTCTTAAAATTTGTGATTGCTTCTGTCGTCCTCCATTACAATATTTCTGTATTCTGAAATACTCGTATTCTTTATCTTGTGCCGTGCCACATCCATGCCCTTTGTGAACACTGGGTCCGTGTGCCACTATAGGCTGACAAGTGAGGATAGACATGGTAAAGTCATGTTGGAGCGTTGCCTGCCCTCACTGGACGCATAAGCGTATACAATTTGTTCAAACACTGCCGCATTTACAGCAGCGTGAGTCGCCTGATGCGGGTGGCGATGACACAAGACGTGAAAGTATACCAAACCAAACTGTCGCGGTTTTTTAGAAGGACAAAGGACTGATTTTGAAGAAATTGGAGGCTGGGAGCTGCCCAGGCGAGTCATTGCAGCCATAGGGTACAGCGCTCTCAAGCCCGGGTAGGGTCATGATGAAGGCTCGAACAAGTAGAGCCGAAAGTCCGGTGGAAGGAAATTAAGCAATGCAACAAAAATGTTCGATATATATACTGTCAGTCGTGATCTCTGTGCGTGCAGCACGGGAGCTATACCACCGGCCTCTTGGCCTCGCTAGCACGGGACTATCGCCGGCTTGGCCTCTAGCACGTGAGCTATACCGCCGGCCTTTGGCCTGGCAGCACGGGAGCTATACCGCCGGCCTCTTGGCCTCGTGCAACACGGGAGCTATACCGCCGGCCTCTTGGCCTCGTGCAGCACGGGAGCTATACCGCCGGCCTCTTGGCCTCGTGCAGCACGGGAGCTATACCGCCGGCCTCTTGGCCTCGTGCAGCACGGGAGCTATACCGCCGGCCTCTTGGCCTCGTGCAGCACGGGAGCTATACCGCCGGCCTCTTAGTCTCGTGCAGCACGGGAGCTATACCGCCGGCCTCTTGGCCTCGTGCAGCACGGGAGCTATACTGCCGGCCTCTTGGCCACCTCGTGCAGCACGTGAGCTATACCGCCGGCTTCCTGGCCTCGTGCAGCACGGGAGCTATACCACCGGCCTCTTGGCCTCGTGCAACACGGGAGTTATACCGCCGGCCTCCTGGCCTCGCTCAGCACGGGAGTTATACCGCCGGCCTCTTGGCCTCGTGCAGCACGGGAGCTATACCGCCTGCCTCTTGGCCTCGTGCAGCACGGGAGCTATACCACCGGCCTCTTGGCCTCGTGCAGCACGGGAGCTATACCGCCGGCCTCTTAGCCTCGTGCAGCACGGGAGCTATACCGCCGGCCTCTTGGCCTCGTGCAGCACGGGAGCTATACCGCCGGCCTCTTGGCCTCGTGCAGCACGGGAGCTATACCGCCGGCCTCTTAGTCTCGTGCAGCACGGGAGCTATACCGCCGGCCTCTTGGCCTCGTGCAGCACGGGAGCTATACCGCCGGCCTCTTGGCCTCGTGCAGCACGGGAGCTATACCGCCGGCCTCTTGGCCGCCTCGTGCAGCACGGGAGCTATACCGCCGGCCTCTTGGCCTCGTGCAGCACGGGAGCTATACTGCCGGCCTCTTGGCCACCTTGTGCAGCACGGAGCTATACCACCGGCCTCTTGGCCTCGTCAACACGGGAGTTATACCGCCGGCTTCCTGGCCTCGTGCAGCACGGGAGCTATACCACCGGCCTCTTGGCCTCGTGCAACACGGGAGTTATACCGCCGGCCTCCTGGCCTCGCTCAGCACGGGAGTTATACCGCCGGCCTCTTGGCCTCGTGCAGCACGGGAGCTATACCGCCGGCCTCTTGGCCGCCTCGTGCAGCACGGGAGCTATACCACCGGCCTCTTGGCCTCGTGCAGCACGGGAGCTATACCGCCGCCTCTTGGCCTCGTGCAGCACGGGAGCTATACCGCCGGCCTCTTGGCCGCCTCGTGCAGCACGGGAGCTATACCACCGGCCTCTTGGCCTCGTGCAGCACGGGAGCTATACCGCCGGCCTCTTGGCCTCGTGCAGCACGGGAGCTATACCGCCGGCCTCTTGGCCGCCTCGTGCAGCACGGGAGCTATACCGCCGGCCTCTTGGCCTCGCTCAGACATCATCGTCGCTCATGCGTGGTGTCTCCCGTGATAAACGAGCCAGTGGTAGTAAACACTGCCTACAAGGTCACATATTATGGCCCTTCGCTCTAACTAGCCGTCCATTTGGATTGGTCAGACTCGATGATCGTTGTGGAAGAAGCACGCCCACCGGTCTAAAGTCGGTCTGAAGTTTTCCTCTTGCCGCACCGACTGCCAGCACTCGACATCAAGCATGACCTCATCCACCCTCAGTTTGTGACACGCTAACGCCATGGGATGCTGCCCAATGTTCATACACATATGCAACTCTCGTCTAGGGTGCAGGGTAATTGCATCAACTCGCTAGTCGAAGTCAGAAGTGAGCCTCTGCTCATCTTCCCACACTTCTCAGTGGCGTGATGACTTTGCAACGGCAATGCCAATTGTCTGCTGCCATCCAGCTGTCGTGTTCGAAGTGCATTCAGTCTGTGGCTGCAGCGCATCGAATCGGCACGAGGCGCCGAGGAGTGTCAGGAACGCCTTGACCTTGACCGTGCGGCTCGGTTATTATGCAGATTGTTGCTCGATCACGTTGGCCAGGTCGCTTGCAGCACTTTCCCTTTTCGCAAGCATCTGTGCACGGCTGACTCGACGGGCTGTTCACGAGCGTGGCTCGGGTCGGCCGACTGTCGGCGCGGTTTCGACAGGCTCCAAATGGACCGCATCGCAGACGTGCTCACCACTGAGTACATGTTGTATTGGAAGTGAGACATACATAGCACACGGATAGTAATACGCTGACCACATCACTGAGCTGGTCTGGCACGACGGGCGGCTACTGGACGGCCAGATCCGACACTGGCGATGGTGGGTGGCGGCACTCGCGCGGGGCCTCTACCAAACAATTTTGACTCGGACGACCTTTGGCCATTGTGGGACCACCGTCCTAGCCATTCAGACTCAGCTCCCGGTAATGCACAAGCAATTGCGGAAGGTCACCGACTGGGGGAATCATGGCCATGACTGGTGGGGAGGGTACGCTCCCATCACCCATTTCCCATTTAGCACGTTAGACGAGGCCCTGCGTCAGTGCATGGGGGCAGCTCACAGTGGGACTTCACAGCACTACATCGACAGGCTAACGACCGTAACCAGTGGACGGAGACGGCGGGATGTACCCCTGGGAAGGTCCGGACGACTGCGAGGATCCGCCGTATCCTCCGGAGGAGCCAGAGGAGGAGGAGGCGCTGTAGCCTCCCGACGATTGCGAGGGGCGGAACGAGCCGTACGAAATGGGTGGCACGTTAGCCCCGCTGGAAGAAGAGGACGATGAGCTGTACCCACCAGAGGAGCTGGAAGAGGACGGACCACCGTAGCCGCTAGAGGGCTGGGACGGTGCGCTGTATCCTCCTGAGGAGCTGGAAGAGGACGGACCACCGTAGCTGCTAGAGGGCTGGGACGGTGCGCTGTATCCTCCTGAGGAGCTGGAAGAGGATGGACCACCGTAGCCACTCGATGGCTGAGAAGGGGCGCTGTACCCTCCAGAGGAGCTGGAAGAGGACGGACCACCGTAGCCGCTAGAGGGCTGGGACGGTGCGCTGTACCCTCCAGAGGAGCTGGAAGAGGACGGACCACCGTAGCCGCTAGAGGGCTGAGACGGTGCGCTGTATCCTCCTGAGGAGCTGGAAGAGGACGGACCACCGTAGCCGCTAGAGGG
This sequence comes from Imbricaverruca yamaguchii, assembly GCA_034440575.1. Taxonomy (NCBI): domain Eukaryota; kingdom Metazoa; phylum Arthropoda; class Thecostraca; family Neoverrucidae; genus Imbricaverruca; species Imbricaverruca yamaguchii. Next base: position 485,279 of record JAOTOL010001262.1, on the reverse strand, counting down.
CTGGGACGGTGCGCTGTATCCTGAGGAGCTGGAAGAGGATGGACCACCGTAGCCACTCGATGGCTGGGAAGGGGCGCTGTACCCTCCAGAGGAGCTGGAAGAGGACGGCCCACCGTAGCCGCTGGATGGCTGGGAAGGGGCACTGTACCCCCCAGAGGAACTGGAAGAAGCAGGCGCGCTGTATCCTCCTGAGGAGCTGGAAGAGGATGGGCCACCGTAGCCACTCGATGGCTGTGAAGGGGCGCTGTACCCTCCAGAGGAGCTGGAAGAGGACGGACCACCGTAGCCCCCGGAGGGCTGGGACGGTGCGCTGTACCCTGAAGACTGAGCTGGGGCGCTGTAACCACCGCCTCCAATTGACGGCTGCGAGCTTCCCTGCACGATGCGAGGCGCGGAGAAGGTTCTGGTCGAGATGGAGCCTCCGTTTCTGCCGCGCCTGCCGGAGGACATCTGGCCCGATCCGCCGTAGGAGGGCCGACTGGGTGCCGCCTGGGTCAGACTGTAGGGCCTGGGTGCGGAGTAATCGCTGCTGGATCCACCGCCTCCACTCTGACCACCTCCGTACGTACTGCCGCTGCCACCACCACCGCTACTGCCACCCTGGCTTCCTCCATAGCCGCCGCCGCCGCCGCCGCCGCCGCCACTGCAGCATCCCCCACCGCCGCCGCCGCCGCCGCCGTTGCTGGGAGCTCCGTATCCCAACTGGACGATGTCGTTGGCCTGCGGTGCGCCGTAGCCACCCTGACTGCCGCCAGAGCGGGGCAGACCAAAGCCGGACACCTCTCCGCCGAGACCCTGTGGCGCGCCGTATCCGCCTCCGCCGCCGCCGCCGCCGCCGCCGGGCGCGCCGTATCCGCCTCCACCACCACCGCCGCCGCCGCCGCCGCCGGGCGCGCCGTATCCGGAGGAGATGCCTCCCCCAGCGCCGCCTCGGCCGCCGTCGGCCAGGCACATCCCGACGAGCAGCAGCGAGCTGCAGATCTGTCAACACACGCCGTCGGTCAGAGCTGCCGCTGGCCGGCGGACCTGTTCGCCACTGGGACGCACGGGTGCGAACCTATCACAGTGTGAGTGGAAACAGTGCGTGGCGAGTAAGTGTCAGGGCGGGCGCTACAACAGTTGCCAACGCTCCGGAGCCGACCGGTACGCTAACTTCATGCGGGAACTCGCCGGAAAACTGCAGCTGCTTACGCGCCGAAAATATGTGAAGCTTCATTCTAAGATATGCCTAAGCCCCACGAGTGGAGTCTCACATTGGATTGTTTTTGTTTTGTTTGTTAAAGCTACACAGTAGATATGTTTGATTCGATGATCTGAACCTCGAATTTGTAATGCACACCTATTGATGGATTCCTCTACGGAAGAAATTTATTAGGTGCATAACTGAATGTGCCTGCTGGTTCGTTCATCAGTTTTTCCAACAGGTTAATTCATATTTATATCTTCTCCGCGTGCTGGTTGAACAATACAACACCTTTTTATGAATGCGAAACAGGGAATAACTGAAAATTTACGGATACAGATTGTTGTGGATACCTACCATTTTTCACTGAAATTCTGCTCGTTTTGGTTTGTTATCCGAGGCAGGCTGTCTGCGCCTTTCTGCTCACCTTGATCCCGTTCATGGTGTTCGTGTGTGGCTGCTGCAAGCAGCAGAGTGACGTCTGTGGCCCAATCACCGGTTATATATGTGACGCCGGGAGGGGGCGGGGCAGAGGCGGTGTCGAGTGAGGAGCGAAGGCCGACGCTCTTTGGAGTGAAAGGCCTCGAGCCACTGTGTCCGTCTGCAGGGCGCCCGCTTATTCCCGCGAATCGACGCTGGAAGTGGGAACGGTTCGTCTTTGCACTCATTAAGAGACAAGCAGGGCATTTTCCGGGTGATTGTTAAATAGGTGGTGCAGGCTGAGGCGTCTCGATGGATCGACCTGGGGCCAAACCTTGCAAAATGGACGCGTGTATCTGCTCTTCAAAGTTAACTTCACCATTGGAATAACCGAGGTCTGGTATATTTGGCACCTGGGAAAATGTTTCGAAGATGATTCGGCGTAATGCATTCAAGTTCGACACGCTTGCTCCGCATTCAGCAGAGCGGTCCGCACTTTGATGGCATTGGAACTAAGCTCGTAAGAAGCGAGTTGGAAACGACTGCCTTTGCTGATTTTGCTGGCATTGCTATACAAATCCGCGCTCTTACATCGCTATAAACTGGGCGCATGCTCAACCTATTGTGCACTATACCGAAGTGCCAAAGTTAGTCACGTAAAATTTTGCGCCGAAAGAGTTTTTTGTTGTTGTAAAATGCAAGTATTCTAGCAGCATTGTCATGGATGTTAAAACAAGTAACAGCCTTTCCTGAACTGCAAGTGGCACGTGACTCGATGAAAGGATGTAAATACAATTTCGACTTGAGACAATGTCAAAATCATGAGGAACATGGTGCACACAAGTGTGTGTAACTTTAGACCATTTTGAGACAGATGGTCACCTTGATGTGGTTCCATTTCCAACGGCTGCCAGAATGCATTCCAAAATAATGTGCTTTAATTACATCCTGACGCTTAACCGAGCGAATTTGGCCACCCTCCACGAGCGCACCGGAGGGGGTAATACAGAATCCGCCCACCAATCCTGTTTTCGATCTCATAGTCGGGTGGCCATGTTTCAATACAATCCTATGACTTCGTTATAAGTCCATGCGAGTATCTTTACAAGAAACAAAATCGAATCCCGTTCGTAAATGTAGGAAATGCGGGGGCGTACAGCAGACCAACAGGACGGCCGCCGAGCGTTCAAGGTCGCTAAGGCCGACAGAGGGTTCAAGGTCGCAAAGGCCTTGTCGGTGCCATGAACTGAAGCGGCGGCGCAATTTCAACCTCATTTGACTCTGAAGGCATTGACCTAGGATCATGAAATGCATACTGAAGCGCGTTTACTATCGCATACATTTGCCGTCTAATTCAGTAGTTTCCGAGATCTTGGAGAGGGGCCGAATCCGCCCTCATCCGATGGGCGCTATGTGAGAGGCCCTCCGGTTCGCGTGCTAAGGGGTACTGTAACTCTGGGTACAACTTGGACCACTGACATCGGAAGCATTCAGATCAGGCTTGGAGCCGACAAGCTTCAGATAGATACTACATTATCAAATGTAGTAAACACGAACAGCCAAACAGCGGAAGTGGTGAAGCTTGAAAATGCACGTGTAAAACTGTCAAGCAAGAGCGAACTCTGATCTGCGAAACAGTGACAGTGGTTTCAATATGAAAGATAATAATCCGACCGGCCTTCTTCAAGATCGATACTCTTCACCAGTGTTACTTGCCGCGATGCAACTCAGATGGTGGGCAGGGGAGATTCGGGCGATACCGAACCGGACACCTAACTCTGAGTCTGCGTGACTTGCGGTTTGTGGGACAAAAATCAGCAGGGAAACTGTCTGATGATAGGCTGAAGCATTGTTTTCATGTTCTACATGATGAATATCATATTGAAATATTCGCCTCCGATCGGCTTCACCACTTCTTTTTCTGAAAGGTTTGACATCTGATAATATCGGACAAGCTTCGCCAATACCGGACTTACTGTCCGATACAATATCAGCCTGTTTTCATGCTACAAAAATGTATGACATTCGCCCAGAGATGTGGGAATTATGAGGCAGGCGGCGAGCCTAGATTGAAATACGTGGGGTATGGCGGTACATTTTCCCCGAAAAATTAACTGACCAACGAATCTGGACAACAAAACAGATGGCGTGTATGCCAAGGGTGGCTGATTGGGGGAGGCAGAGCGGTAGTACAGTTTTCTGAAGAATGGTGTTTATTTTAGCATTAACCCTACAGCGTTGCATGGCACATATTGAGTCTAAAATGAATTGTCCCACATGACCAAGCGAGAATCCACGGCTATTTGTGAAGACTCCCACGCACAATCTGGTTGTACTCCTGACAAAACCATCATATTCTTCCCCTAATCGCTTGTATCTGGGCTCTTTCAGAAGTTCAAGAATTTCCGTGCCCCACATCTACAGTTTTTCTTTGAAGTTTAACGAAATACATCTTATGTTCAGAACCTTTCCACGCTGCCACGTCACTTCCCGTTATCGTCCTTGCCTTCTCATTCGAAATCACTTCATATTGTCGAAGCTGAGGTAAACCTTGATTCCTCTTGACTTCTTTTCAGCCGAAGGCGTCCCCGCGAGTGGAACTGAGTGCACCTTGTCCCCCATCTCAACATTTTTTTTCGGTCAAGGTTTTCACTTTAAGTGGTAAGTGGGCCCCTGTGGAAGACTCGAAGTACTCATCATCCCGTCGCAACTAATCTTCAGCTGAAGGCACCCCTTCGGTGAAGTTTCACCCCCTCAAAATTACACTTCCACCTCCCTTAGCGAATCTCGACCCGTCAGTGATGTAAGACATGTTCAGATTCCATTGGTCACCTTTGATTACACCACTATCAGGTAGTATCGGACACGACAAAATGGCGCCTGGCGCAGTCCGATGCTAAACACATCAACCTGTGAATATGCAGACTCAGCTGGGTTTTGCGTCTAAAGAACAGCTTGGATGAACAATAAATTGATATATGTAGTTTGTTTTAGTGCAAATTTAGATTATTTATCACAAGCGAAGCCACAGCAGACGTCCAATCATGAAAAACAAAAACTGCAATTGCTAGAAACCTTGTATTATTGTTCAAAGACAGACATACTCACGACATTCCTGGCATCAAGCGGAATGGATTAAGGGCTGGTTCAATTGTTGTGATGTGACCACCTTGGAGACACTGGCGGATCTAGCCCATTGATTGCGGTGGGATTCACCTTTCGACGCCGGCTCAAGCCTCCCCCAGTAATGTACCTTTAATTTGTGTCAGGGGAGGGAAAACGGATTTGGAGTGTGTCCTACCTATATCTACATCTGTTTTTAAGTCACCGGATTTCAAGCACTATTTTTCAAATTGACTCAATTTTAACTTAAAATAAACGATGACATTTTTTTTTGTGTTGAATAGGCCCAGCCACCATACATAGAATCTCACCATAGATTCTAAGTGACAAAAATAAAACACATCCTCTTATTCAAAGATTTGTATGGTGTCACTTGATAAATCATCTCGTACTGCTAAACTTACACCTGCACTTTAGCATGCGACATTTTCAAATGTTCCATTGCGGTCAATAACACCCAGTAGTCCACACGTCGATGTTCGTGCACGTGCATCCGCCTTGCGCATTCGTTGTATTCGCCACACTGCATGAGTTTCTGCGGTGTTTGCGGTTTTTAATAGAACCCATGCCTTTTTATAATTGCTGCCATATGATGGCATTCTGCCATCCTTGTCGTCATATAATGATTCGTATCATGGTTTAATGGGATGATTCGATGAATTCAAGTCAAAATGGGTGCTCTTCTTCGCACATTTTCTGGTGGGATTGGAGTCCGAATAACTCTTTGTAAATTAATGTATGCACGCAACCTTTTTATTCGAATATGCTTACATGTTGGCCACCGAACCGTGACGAGCGCGCCGGTTCGGTGTTCTTTTCAGGATCCGTTGCCCTTTCTCCGTGTATTGATGTGTTTTATGGCCCCACGCTTCAGTCACGAAGCGGGCTCTTGAAACCGGACGTGTTTCTTTGGGTCTTTATATTTGTGGACTCACGATGTTTTTGGGGGATCCAAGGGTTTCGAAAGTCTTAATGCGCTTGTTTTCTGCACCGGCACATTTTTATGACCATGCTACTTTTTGTGGGCACCGGCCTGTTCTTAGGATCCTCATGCTGTAGTTTCGGTCACAACATGCTTCCCGGGTCACGTCGTATTTTGAGGATCCATAGTGTGCTTCTGTTCTTTTGTGTATATTTAGGGCCTCGCCTCATATTGTAAAGCTTTGTGGTTTTTTTCCCCGAGGCCTGATGAATGCTTCGATAGGTTGTCGGGTTCTTGTAGCTTTTAGGGCATCACCGGATTTATTTAGAAACACAGACGGGAATTATTAAAGCTCTTAGCGGAGTTTTGTTGGGGACCCAGTGCCATTTGTGGAGGCCCAATGCAAATTAAAGGATCCGATGCGACTTTTGGGGCTTGAAGCGCGATTTTTCGTGCACAGGCGCGAGCTTTGGGGCACAAAGAGAGTTTTCGGGGATCTAATGCGAGTGGTCGGGGTCTCGAGTTCTCTGGGCTCGAAACTATTTTTTCGGGACCTCTTCTGCCACCGTTGCATTTATTTATAGCCCCAGATGACATTTTTGGAGACTCCTAACGGAAACATTTGTGGCCCAACGCGATTTTGGGGGCTCCGGTTCGATTTTTTTCAGAGTCCTGGCGCGATTGGTCGGGCTCAGGTGTGAGTCACCGGGGTTGTGACTCGAGTTGTCGGGGCCCCGAGGGGAGTTTTCTGGACTGGATCCTTTTTCGGGGCCTTCTCTGAATTTCGTCTCCAGCCCGGGGCGCTAAACCGGGGCCCGACGCGACTTCCCAGTCAATGCGCGATTTTTAAGGATCCGGTGCAATCCCTTCTGGAACCTCGCACGTTTTTCGGGGCCTATGCGATTTTGCGGGCTTCTGGCGCAATTTTTGGGACTCCAGAGGGACTGTCTGAGGCCGGATTTACGTACCCGGGTCACTGCTGAATCTTTGTCGGGTACCGGCTTGATTTTATTCGGGTCCCGTTTCGATTTCAGGACACCAGAGTGATTTTCCGGGACCCCTTCGCAATCCTGTCGAGCCCAAGCAACACGACACTGGCGAAGCATATAAACGTACATTTGCCCATGCCCATGGTTGGCGGTTTCCTTAGCACATACCAACGTCACAACTGGCACTGCTCTGCAAACGCTTCCCAAGCGGAAGAAGCGTCTTGTTTTGTTTTAATTTCTGCTCACGATTAGCATTGTCTTCTGTATGCTATTTTGAACAACTAGAAAAAAAGCAACTGCACCAAATTGAAGAATGCCTTTGATGTTGCACCGGAACCAGGAGCAGTGTTATAGATGTGTAATCTGTCTGTATATTTATGGTGTTCTGGACATGCACTCTGTCCGTATATGTTTGGTGTTCTGGATATGCACTCTGTATATGTCTGGTGTTCTGATTTTCTTGTTTTGGATATGCACTGTATAGTGTATATGTATGGTGTTCTGGATATGTACTCTGTATATGTCTGGTGTTCTGGTTATTAATTATGTCTGTATATGTATGGTGTTATGGATATGTACTATGTCTGGTGTTCTGGATATGTACTCTGTCTGTATATGTCTGGTGTTCTGGATATGTACTATGCCTGTATATGCCTAGTGTTCTGGATATGTACTCTCTATATGTCTGGTGTTCTGGATATGTACTCTGTCTGCATGTGTCTGGTGGTTTGGATGTGTACTCTGCATATGTCTGGTGTTCTGGATATGCACTCTGTCTGTATATGTCTGGTGTTCTGGATATGTACGTGTTGTATTTAGTTTTATTATATTTCGGAAAACTTTCCACCTTCAGCTTCTTGTAGTTTGAGGAAATCAAGCTACCGGGGACGAGTAGTCTAGGGGTAAGTTGCCCGCCTCACAAGCGAATGGTTGAGGGTTCGAGTCTCACCTGTCGCTACTCTTCGCCCGGGGTCGATTGGCGACACTACATGACTCAACGGTCGATGTGTCGTATAATCAATAACCAACCAATTCAAGCTGCTTTAGGTGCAAATTTTTATTTGAGCATGCCATTTAGTGAGACCCATAGTCATCCGCAAATAGCAATCACTCATTATGACAAATACAATAACTTCCCTTCATGGAAGTCAATTTTTGAAGAAAAAAATTAGGTGTATGAAATACATGGGTACATGGGAATTGGGTGAAATACATGGGTAAGGCCGAAATCTATTCGGGGGAGGGAATGGCCCAGCAGGGCCCATGCTTAGATGAAAATTATTCGTGGAGCCGAGCAAATATCGAGGAAACCTTGCCCCCTCAAATATGTACCAATCAACACCCATACTTCTCTGTTCAAACAGTGGCGGTGCAAAACCCTATGCTTCCTGCTGGATCTGCGTATATTGCTGAACCACATAGGTACATTTGACCCAACCATAGGAACCTAGTGGGAATTTTTAGACGAGTCTCGGGGGTTTACCGTGGGTGAAAAATGACTTTTTAAAAATAAGGTCTGAGTGTCCATGGCAATACAATAAGATCGATGCCAGAGTTGCAGCTTCCAAAGTCGCTGCAAAAAGCACGTTTTCAGAGCTCCCGCTTTGAAATTTGACGTGTGGCGTTTAAATACTAAATACTATCGTGTGGCGACTATTTGGCTATTTACTATTTACTAAATACTATTTGACGTGTGGCGACTAAATACTATCACCAATACTGTTATAAGTTGCTGTGATAAAGGTGACATTCCTAAAAAATAACAATCAAGCATACAACACAACGCAACACGAATAGATGACAAGATGCAGTCGATTAATCAGCAAAATTAAAGCCCATTAAACCCCGCGTAGCCCAGGGACCACCTTTTTTTTAAAGGAGCACTACCGCGGGAAAATGACATTGTTTAAACAGTGCCGATGATGCATTCTAATGCATCATAAATAGACTGGTAGCACAGACTGATAATTATCAGTCTCTGATAACAATCAGGTGTGCATATGCATAGGACATGTTGCCTGGGTCAGCTACATAGCCGCCCGATGAGGATGTGTGTTTGTAGGGGGGGAGAGAGTTGCGTTCTGATTTTGCACACGTACGCCGGGGATGGGAGCAAAACGTTATGGTGTGTGGTACGAGAATGGTGTATAACCTGGGGCCGTAGAGCAATTTTTATCTCATCTAAGCTGACACCGCCTGACACAATTTGCAACCTACAACCGCCGGCGGAGGGGGGAGGGGTATCGGCCTCCCCTAACGTCTCAGGACCTTAGTCGCAGGATCGGAAAGAACGCCGTCAATGGATAACTCCGGTTCTTTTGACATCACCACATCCCTTTTGCCTACTTCAGGTGACGTATGACATCACGCGTGACGTCGAAAACTTGTTAGGCGCTGGAAATGCACGTTTGAAACTCCGAAGCTGGTGCTATGATGGTTGCGATGCCTTGATATTGCACCGTTAACTCTCGGAATATTTCACCTTCAGAAACGTGTCAATATAATGCCAAGGTGTGAAAAATGGACGAAGATGTCAAGTGCCGCCTGGGTCAAATAATATGCAATTAATTTTGTGTGATTTTTTAAAGGGAAGTTGGTTAACATTTATTCATTTGGTTTTATGAGAATTATACTGCAACCATCTAAACGTCCAAAAATGAGATGCAAATCATTTTGTAGATAAGCAACGATACGATCATTTGACATGTTGTTTTTGGTATAATGGTAGAGCAGCCAGCATGCCAAAATTCCTCTATGCAATTTATCAGAGTGCACAAATGACCGCAGTTGTTTTCATGACTGTGCAAAGTTTTCCTTTCAGGAATCAAGACTTTATCATCACGAAACCTTCGATCACAGCCAAACCGAACATCCGGACCTTAAACATGACGGCTTCAAATCTAACCCCGAACATTAAACATGGCGGCTTAAAATCGAACCACCGGGACCTTAAAAATGACGGATTCAAACCAAACCCCCGGACTTTAACTACGACTTAGCTTCGTGACAGAACCTGACCTGAGAACCTTCATTAGGTGACAAGGACATTTCGACTTTTAGAACTTGTCGATGATAATCTGAAGGAGGCCAAAGTCAGCTTAAAGTTCGATCGTGCGTCAACAGGTCAGGATAACAGGATAGGCGCGGGGCAGAACACACACGCACACACACACACACACAGACAGACAACACAACACACACACACACACACACACACACACACACACACACACACACACACACACACACACACACACACACACACACACACACACACACACACACACACACACACAGACACACACACACACACACACACACACACACACACACACACACACACACACACACACACACACACACACACACACACACACACACACACACACACACACACACACACACACACACACACACACACACACACACACACACACACACACACACACACACACACACACACAACAACACACACACACACACACACACACACACACACACACACACACACATACACACACACACAACACACACACACACACACACACACACACACACACACACACAACACACACACACACACACACACACACACACACACACACACACACACACCTACACACACACACACACACAAGCACACACATACACGCACATGCAAACGCACGCACACACGCACACACACACACACACACACACCAAATATTTTGTTTTATCCTGCATCATTCTTTCCATCTGAAGAACGCACCGGTGTCCTTCTTTCTACTTTCTTGGTATCTTCAGAAATTCCTGCTGTACTTTCCTGTTATGAACACGCAGCGTAGCCGAACTAAGTGCACAAACACACAATGCAGTGTATGTTGTCAATGTTATCGGGTTTGACATCATCAGTCATGCGGCACTCGACTGAAACGTTGGCGGCACGCTTGACTGTCCGGCGTTCCGCTATGTGTCACGGCCGCTGACCCCGCAGCCGGGACCGGGTGGCATTGAAGTTGGCGAACTTGTGTCGGCGCAAGGGCCGGCGCCACTCGTGAGTTGGCTCGCAGTGCTGGCACGTGTGCCAAGTGCCAAGCCAAGTGTAAACTGCTGTCATGGCATGTGCACTCGTGCCCAGCATGTATCGCTCGTATCGCCGCTTTTAGTACCGTTCAAGTGAAGTCAAGGTCATTAGCTTAACTACCATTACCTGACTAGTAGATACAAGTAATGTGAAATGAGTCAAATAGATCTTTGCGCTTCAAGTTCTCTGTTGGAATACGCGCACCCGCGCGCGTCATGGAATGCTACTCTGCTCATACTGATTCGGAAAACACCGGTTATGAGAGTAGGCAGTCAAGATGACCCCATTAGGTATTAGGTATGCGTTATTGGTGACTCACGACGTTACAAGACGATGTTGTAATTTGTTCGCTCACTTAGGCCTTTGGTAGCACATTTTGGTATTGGTGACATCTTGTTGTTTTTATTGGTTGGTTCACGACACACTTTATGCACATTCACGGCTAATAGCGCCGCCCACACTATTTCGCCGGTGGGCCGCGGGATTGGGAAATGTCCTGAGTGGCGCTAGAGTCGAACCCGGGACCTTTGATACCCATAGCCCGACACCTTAACCACTCGGCCATCCCCGCCCCGTAGTGGTGGCATCACACTCCGGTGCATTTAGCGGGAAAAAAAGGTATGTTATGCTTCATTGTACATACAAACTATTTTCCCCTGAAAAAAAACGGCCCAGAGCGCGCAAATTATTTTCCAGAATTATAAGGCGGTCCCACGAAATGAAAGGCATATGCTTTCCCTGGACTAGCAGCTAGAACTAGCTGCTAGCTGCTAGTCAAACTAGAAGCTAACAGCAGCATGGTGAATGGTCGGAGTCGGGCCGCATAAGTCCGTCTACATGAGTTGGCGTGTATTCGTTGGCCTGCATGAGTCTGTGAATATGAGTCAGAGTTGGTGTATATAATTTAGCTAGGTAAATTTGGATGCTCAACATGGATTTCATGGTGGGAGTTCTTGTTTAACTAGCACGGCAGTTAATGGTGAATGCAACAAGAGAAATAGGCAATAAATGCAGGACAGTGATGATTTGTCCTGCTTTTCACAACCGCCTCCATAGCCACCCATTTTTCGTGGCCGATCCGGTAGCGCAGTTGGTTAGAACACCAGCCTGCTCTGGTCTCCCCTGTCCTGACGACACCGGATTCGAGTCGCCTCGCGCGCTCGCATCTAGCCCCCGGCTGGGAGGGTCAGTGGGCAGCTGGTGCAATAAGGCCGGGGACGAGGCAAGTCGGCGCATTGACAGCACGTCAAGCTTTCGGTCAAAATTCTGCCCGTGAACTGAAGTTCATGGATCGGGTGGTGGGTCCAGGCTTCACACAACAAGCTCTGCTTAGCAATAGGGCCCTGGTTCATAACATCACCCCAGCAAGAACCCAGGTTGTTATTTTTTTAAAAAAAAGTTCCACACAGGCGTCCAGTTCATCAACTAGAGCAACATGATATTCATGGGAACGTTCTAGATTGGGTTGAAGCATGGTTCAGGAGACTGAAACAAAGGGTAGCTTTAAATGGATGTAAATCTGAACGGAAAGATTGTATGAGTGGAGTGCCACAGGACTCAATGGAAAAGTGGCTGATCATTGGAGTAGGCTGCCTGCTGATTCTGTGGGGAATCAATCCTTCATGGAATATATTTAAGCATAGGATGACATTTTTTAGATTGAAGAATAAGCCTAGGATGGACATTTTTTATAATAAGCCTAGGATGGACATTTTTAGATTGAAGAATCTTGTGTTTGAGGTATAATTAGTGGTGGATGGGGTGACAGTTATGCTGGTAGGTGTAAACTGTGCAGGCCCCTTCAAGCGACATGGATGGAGTTGAAAATTATTGATGGGACACTCGAACCATGCGTGTGCTACCCTTCATCGAGTGATCAGAGCTGGATAAATACTGTTAGATGTGTGGAATGTTGGTAGATAGCTTCGTTGGACTTTAGGATGCAGCACTGCAAGAGATGATGAGTGGCTTATTATCTATTTAATTTTGCGTAGGCTAATTGTATTAAGGTGCCACCTGGGTAAGGCCTTCACAGGCTCTACCCAGATGGCCCTGTGATTCGTATTAAGCCAGAACACCCTATGGCTTTATGACTTGATAACTAATCATTGAAGTTGAGATATCATGAGGTAATGGTGCTAGAGATATCACGAAATAATGGTGTCAGATAGATTTGTTCATTCCCGCCAATAACCGGCGCGAAGCCAGATACCCGAATCAACGGCGTATTCGCTCGTCTTTTGCTCCAAGTTTGTTATAACGCGTGTACCGCTCGATGAATCCTTGCCACGTGGCCGACCTCCCGGCTATCTGCCATGTACCGTGGCGGGTAAGTGCGTCTCCCCCGCTGACCGGACACACTCAGCTGGCTCCGGACACACTCGACGGCGCCTCTGCCAACGCACGGCGACTGGCGGGTGGGCGCTGTGAACGCGAATACATGCCCTGCACGATGTCATGCAGCCCGGGCCAGCCAACCGACAGAGCTGACCGCCGACACAGCTGACCGCTGGCCGCTGGCCGCTGACACAGCTGACCGCTGACCGCTGACCGCTGACCGCTGACCGCTGTCTACGTCACCGGCGTGCCGGCGCGCCCGACGGCCGCGCGTTTTTCCCGCGCCGTGTTACACCATCGGCGAGGCGGCTGGCGCGCGCCGGGTAATCACTGAATGGCGTCGCCGAACGCTGCGGTTTTCGTGCGTACACAATGAACCAATTAATGGCCCATGCGAGCAGCACGCACGACCACGAGCCGGTCCCGGTGAGTCTCAGCTCTCGTGGGCTGCCGAGTCGGCGACGTCACGCGGCATCTGTACCAGAAGGGCGATCTTGCAATACCGGGGCCGGGAGAACAGTGCGCCTGCGGTTGTTCTCTGGTTGACTTATCTCCGGCGGCGGCTTCACTGCTGGCCGCACTACTTTAGTGGGGACGTTTCCATGGCCGATAAATAGGTCACTGCATCTGCAGAGATGTGGTTGCTGGACGTCGCCCCGCCACCAGAGCATAATCAGAGCAGACACCCTCGCAGCCCCGATGGCGTCCAAGCTGCGATTCCTGGTAGCATTGCACAGAAGACAAGACATTTTCGTTGCTTTTCTTTTCGCACAAAATACAAGTGCTGGGTGATATGCTAATTGCGCCAGCAGCATTGTTGGTGGTGGTTTGGTCTTTCATCAATATTGTCACCTCTTTTGCGGCTCGTATGAAGGGCCTGATATGTCGCAAAACAGATGGGTACGAGGGCCTAGTCTTTACCAGGCATTAGCAAAATGTCGGGCGAAGTCTTTGTTACCCCGGTGACTCAGTTGGTTAGATCGCTTGCCTGCATTAGTCTCCTTTGCCATGGAAAGACGAGTCGCTTCACGCACTCGTATTTAGCCCCCGGCTGGGAGGGTCAGTTGACAACTGGTCCGATAAGACCGGGGATGAGCTAACGGGTGGTCGCGTCGTTGCAATGACGGCACGCTAAGCTTTTGGTAAAAATCACGTCGTTGAACTGGAATTCGTGGATCGGTTGGTGGAGTGAGGGTTCACCCAACAAGCTGTGGTTAGCAATAGGATCCTGGCCCATAAAGTTACCCCAGCATATATTCTGACTGAGCTTATATAAAACAACTGGGGAGCATGTGCATTACGAATTGATTTACCTGGCTAGACCAATCGCTTCACTGACCCTAATGACTTCCACACACACATAGATGGCAATGAGAAATTAAGCCATTTGGATGTGGACAGCCCCTCTTCAAGTAAGTATGTTTTTGCGCCGGCATCAGCTTCGAACAAGTGATTGAAAATGCATGGTTTCTTACATGAACTGTTTTCACTAGGGATGCGTAGCCGGAGCCGGAGCCAGAACATTTTCCCGGAGCCGGAGCCGGAGCCGGAGCCGCCGGGACATTTTACTCGGAGCCGGAGTCGGAGCCGGAGCCGTCAAAAGCATGGCGGATCCGACTCTGAAAGAGGTGTAAATTAAACAAAATTAGCTAACGTGAAATGAACACATTATACCTAGTATAAAGATAGATGCAGGGTTTATATGGGAAAGCTGCTTATAATTGTCTGAAGTTTGCGTCCCTGAGTGGTCGCGGCTAACTTTTTTTTACATCCCCCTAGCTCTTACTTAATGGATCGATCATGTTTGGGATGTATGGAGCCGGAGACGGAACCGGAACCGCTGGAGCGGGTCATTTTACCCGGAGCCGGAGCCGGAGTCGGAGCCGCCGGGACATTTTACTCGGAGCCGGAGTCGGAGTCGTAGCCGGGATACTTCCCCGGAGCCGGAGTCGGAGCCGGAGCCGTCAAAAATTTTCCCGGCTCCGCATCCCTGGTTTTCACGAGGCTTTTTACTGAACGACCCCTATGTTAGGACACTTTATACCGAGTACTAGAAGTATCTGACAACAGCAACCCAACAGGTTTCTTCACAAGGACTTGCGACGGTTCTCACGAAGTTGAATTTCAATTATATCTGGCAGAAGGCTGGGCGATTTAGTAAGATAACTTGGACCTCTTTGCCACTATTGTGCACCCCACTATCTTAGTATTATTTTTCGAGATGTTTGCAACACTTCTTCTTATCAGGACACTGCGTCGCCAAGTTATTTAAATTAACGTAGCACTGTACTACCAACGGCTACCAGATCTAAAATATTTTTTGGATAGCTTAGGATATGACGGCGAGTGTGAGACTTGCTAAGTGATTACCGGTAGGTGGTGCCAAGTGATGACAGGTGCTGAAATTCGTGACGTGCTGCTCAGACCCGCCTCGCCACAGCAGATAAGTTATATGGAACATTGTAGTATTGGACCTTCCTCTGACGCTGCCAATCCCAAATGCCAGATCTGTCCAAGCCGTGTCGTGTCGAACGTGCCCTACGATAAATGTGGAGAGAAGCTTCGTGAAAATGTGTTCATTTTCACGATCACAAGTAGAGATCACTTCACTTAGTGACTTCTCAGACTCGATCAACCCTACAAACAATGGCATTCATCGTACATACGTCTAGTCCTTATAATTTCGCATACAAGTAAATACTCAACTCTCGCATATGGTCGGGAGAGGTCCCTGGTACTCAGGCAAACATACGTCTCAGGTGAGTGTCATCGCTTATGCATGCAACGCTTGAGCAGGGAAGCATGGTATGCTAGCCTGCTCGACTGTTGCTTGCAGTATCGCTCCACCACGCACGTTCAATCCAATCGACAGGGCAGCGGTCCCCAATTTCGACAGGGCAGTGGCTCCCAATCTCAAATGACCCGACCTCCAGGCGCCAGATCGCCGCGCCACATCTGTGCTCATCCCAGAGATCCACCTGTTCACTGTCGATCTCGGCCGGCTCCGGGTGCACATACGAGGCCACGGCTGCCCGCAGCAGCAGTAGACACGAGCCTCGCCGTGCGCCTGTGGCGTGATGCTCGAGTTGTCGCGGCCCTGGGCCTTCTTGTGAGTCTTTAATCACGCTATGTGTGTGCAATGGTACCGGTATGATGTGATGCAGATGCGACTGCCAATGCGAGTTCCGCTCCCGAATTGTGTGGACTGTTGTCAATGGCGACATGCTTGGCGGTTCTTCCCATTCACTAGCGGGCGATACGTCAAGGAAGCGGCATTGAGGGTGTTGGGTGATCGACATCAACAGGTGTCAAACAATACTGATGCGCATGTGCCCTCACCCTCTCTTCCTTCCTCCATCTCTCTCTCTCTCACTCTGTCTATCTTCCTCCCTCCCTCCCTCCCTTCCTCCCCTCTCTCTCTCTCTCTCTCTCTCTCTCTCTCTCTCTCTCTCTCTCTCTCTCTCTGGCTTAATTATCTTCCAGTACGTTTGTTGATTTCATTATCTGATGCACCGAATGCTCGAGAGGTTCGTGACGTAAGCGAACCAACTGAGTTGACCCATTGCATGGATATCGAAATTTGATGATGCTGATCACAAACGATTCTTGAGCGTGATCACCGAACGAAAAAAAGCATGTTACTTTATAGCTAGAATGCTTCATCATATGCCCAATTTTCTTACGTAGGCAGGTGAGATCGTGTGCATGTATGTTTATTTGCTAGATTTGAGCCGTTGCGCGGTTACATGAAGTGCTATATGGAGTGGTTACATGGCTGGGAACAGACGCTGGACGCTGGTGGCTGTCAATCTTGGACAAGCTTAGAGGTTAATCAGATGTCATCCCGCGAAAGGGAAGTGCCTGCCGACGTTCTAAAGCTTGAAGTATTGCTCGAATGTACCCTTATCTCCTACTCAACTATTTGTGCCCGAGAAGTAAGTGTTCCGGGTTGTTTCCATTGCGATCCAGTCCGCCCAGGCGTCGTCTCCGCCGCCTTCCTTCAGTTCTGCGTCCTCGTCGACGGCGACGGGCGGCGCTGGCAGGCTGGCCAGCTGGTCACGCATGGCATCTGCAGCAGCGGGATCATCGAGTTGGACAGCTCCTCGCCGAGGCGGTCGGTCGTCGGTCGCGGCGTCGGTCGTCGGCCGCAGCGTCGGTCGCGGCGTCGGTCGCGGCGTCGGTCGCGGCGTCGGTCACGGCGTCGGTCGCGGCGTCGGTCGCGGCGTCGGTCGCGGCGTCGGTCGCGGCGTCGGTCACGGCGTCGGTCGCGGCGTCGGTCGCGGCGTCGGTCGCGGCGTCGGTCGCGGCGTCGGTCGCGGCGTCGGTCGCGGCGTCGGTCGCGGCGTCGGTCGCGGCGTCGGTCGCGGCGTCGGTCGCGGCGTCGGTCGCGGGGGCGCCACGAACCACAAGCCGACGCTGCCGCGTTGAGAACCGCGCTCACCTGCAACAGTTCAGTGGCCACCGCGCACCGCCCGGGAGCGAGGAAGGTGCCCAGTCGGGGATTGTTCTCCACCGACCCACCCAGCGTATCCCTGGCGACAAATGGAACGGAATGCGACACACTCAAAACATCTCAGATACAAATCAGATTTCAAACGAATAATTTGTTCTTGTGGTTGGCAGCCGCCAAATCACTTGACTCCTCAGCAGAAGTGTTGCAATGGCAATCCTGGCGAAGTTCGGGACGATGGACTAAACCTTCCACCGCATCACCCATGCAGGCTGTAGTGAGCAACTGCAGATATGATTTGCGATCACGGATGTGGATATTGCCGGCATCTCGATTGGTCACTGTTCGGGCACACAACTCGCGACCTTCTGATCCGCCATTTTGGATGTGGCAGACGACATTCTGAACCACCCTTGCAGATGACAGATGCCATGCTGACCCGCCACCACAATGTGGCAGACAATATGCTGACCTGTCACAACCAGGGAAGGTATTCTAACCTGTCGTCCACCACTGACACTGGTGCCGTCCCTGAAACTGGCGCTGTCCCTCAGCTGGTGCTGTGCTTGACACTGGTGCCGTCCCTAAAACTGGTGTTGTCCTTGAGCTGGCACTGTCCCTGAGTTGGTGTTGTCCTTGAGCTGGCACTGTCCCTGATGCTGGTGCTGTCCTTGAGCTGGCACTGTCCCTGACGCTGGTGTTGTCCTTGAGCTGGCACTGTCCCTGATGCTGGTGCTGTCCTTGAGCTGGCACTGTCCCTGATGCTGGTGCTGTCCTTGAGCTGGCGCTGTCCCTGACGCTGGTGCTGTCCTAAGCTGGCACTGTCCCTGATGCTGGTGCTGTCCTTGAGCTGGCACTGTCCCTGACGCTGGTGCTGTCCTTGAGCTGGCACTGTCCCTGATGCTGGTGCTGTCCTTGAGCTGGCGCTGTCCCTGACGCTGGTGCTGTCCCTGTTATGCAGTGCGGTGGGGTGTGATGCGGTGCGGTGTGATGCGGTGCGGTGCGATACAGTAACGCCAATCAAAGGCACGGATCTCAGCCGTGTTTTGGAGCCGCAGCAACTTGAGACCAGGAATCGTCCGGGGAGTTTTGGCTGGGAGGTGGGCGGGTGGCCTAAAGAGATCCATCTCTTTTGCAGTATCCATCCCTTTTGCCACAACCGCCATGGTGGTTGTGGCGAAAAAATGTTGTTTTCACCGTGATAAAAACCAACCGTCATCCTGTGTGCTAACTTACCATCACTAGAGGTGGGGGGAGGGGTGTTGCAGAATGCTAGCTGTGAGGGCTGGTCCCTCGTAGGTAATGTGCTGGGCAAGGTCCTGAAGTAATTCGAAGACAGGTCGCCTTGAGACCGCAACGGCTCAGGACTGCTGCGACTCGGAATTGTAGCGGCTCGAGACTGCAGTGACGCGAGCCTGCAGCGGCTTAAGATCGCAGTGGCTCAGGACTGCAGTGGTTCAGGACCGCAGTGGCTCAGGACTGCTGCGACTCGGAATTGTAGCGGCTCGAGACTGCAGTGACGCGAGCCTGCAGCGGCTTAAGATCGCAGTGGCTCAGGACTGCAGTGGTTCAGAACTGCAGAGGGTGGAGACTGCAGCGGCTGGGGACTGTAGTGGTTCGGGACTGCAGTTGCTTATGATTGCAGCGGCTCAGGACTGCAGTGGCTGGTGGCTGCAGGCGCTGAGGACGGCAGTGCCCTGATTGGTGACGGGATTACAGTGTTACTGAAGTAGTGCGTTGTATGACGACGCGATCGAACTACATCTCGGTCTCTGGTCACGAGCACAATTGTGTTTACTCGTGTGGGCATGCTGTTACTCACCTCGTCGCATCTGGTCAGACCATAAATGTACCGTGAACGAATTAAAACAAATAAAAAAGTAGAAAAAGACGATCTGAGTGCTGAATTATTTATGTTTAGCATCATGTCATTATTTTGTATTGCCTTACACCATCTCAAATGCATCAGCGCTGCGGAAAATTGCCCATTGCCGACAAAGTGCGTACAAATATGGAGGCAAGCGAAACGGCGGGACGATGCCGTAATGTGCTCTCTACCTCCTGCATATTTCTTTAGACGTTCTGCTGTGCGTTCCATGCCCGATTAGCCCGTCAGGATATTACATGAGCCAATGGCGTTTGTAAGCTCCATCGCCTCGAAATGTGTCGACGTTAACAGGCTGGGAACTTCTGAACTCCTAAAATATATCCCGGCTAATTCATGGTGCTGTCATCGGTGGAACATGGCAGGTATTGAATGCAATACGATTCAGCTAAGAGTAACAAACGTAAACTTTCCTCGATCAACTGGTTCGAAGTGTGCAGCCACTTGGTGAAGTTCCAGAGATGCTTTTCTGCCATCTTCAAGTTCCTTGAGTGCTTGAGTGCTTGAACGCGAATAATTATAAAAATGATGATCCCAGAAGGTAGATTCGCCCGAAGATTCCATTACCGGAAATTGTACTATATATATCTAAAGCTAGTGAACTGGAGTGTCTTTGTTGCTCAGCATGTGCATTTGTTCTCCTTTATTAGCATTTATTATCAAGAGCACGGATTGGAATCACCTAAGAAAGGAGCCCGGGAAACGGTAAATCAAGTCAAAGCGTCAACATTGAAGAAAAAAGCATAAAAAGCAGCCCCAATGTACATACTATAGTACGACTCAATGCACGGTGCATACGTCTCCACCACATCACACCAGTCAACGACGCGCCGCCACCCCCACCATTACCACAACCATCGGCTGGGACTCCACCACCACCACCACAACAAACGGTCAGGACCGCACCACCATTACCACAGCTAACGGCAGGGGCTCCACCACCATTATCTCAGTCGGCGACCGGGCTCCACCACCACGACCAACGGCCAGGACTCCACCGCCGGCACCATAGCAAACGGCCGGGACTCCACCGCCGCCACCATAGCAAACGGCCAGGACTCCACCGCCGCCACCATAGCAAACGGGCAGGACTCCACCGCCGCCACCATAGCAAACGGCCGGGACTCCACCACCGCCACCATAGCAAACGGCCGGGACTCCACCGCCGCCACCATAGCAAACGGCCGGGACTCCACCACCGGTGCACCGAGCCCAGCCGGCCGCTTCCCAACGGGCCGACAGAGTCGCGTTTCGCAAACAGCGCACGGGCTCGTGCCCGGATGGGGGAGTGCGGCGCCGGCCGGCCGCCGGCAGGTCGCGGGCAGGCCGTGGACAGGCCGTAGTTGGTTTCCTCACCGTTGTTGCCTCAGATGCCGATTGGAGCGCCGTGCACGGCCGTCTCCTGATGTGCCGAGAGGTTCGGTCGTGAGGTGCACAGCCTCTGGGGGTAGCCGGACGGACGTGAGGTGCACAGCCTCTGAGGGTGGCCGGACGGACGTGAGGTGCACAGCCTCTGAGGGTGGCCGGACGGACGTGAGGTGCACAGCCTCTGAGGGTGGCCGGACGGACGTGAGGTGCACAGCCTCTGAGGGTGGCCGGACGGACGTGAGGTGCACAGCCTCTGGGGGTGGCCGGACGGACGTGAGGTGCACAGCCTCTGGGGGTGGCCGGACGGACGTGAGGTGCACAGCCTCTGGGGGTGGCCGGACGGACGTGAGGTGCACAGCCTCTGAGGGTAGCCGGACGGACGTGAGGTGCACAGCCTCTGAGGGTGGCCGGACGGTTGTGAGGTGCACAGCCTCTGAGGGTGGCCGGGCGGACGTGAGGTGCACAGCCTCTGAGGGTGGTCAGACGGTCGTGAGGTGCACAGCCTCTGGCCGGACGGACGCAGGTGCACAGCCTCGAGGGTGGCCGGACGGTTGTGAGTGCACAGCTCTGAGGGTGGCCGGACGGACGTGAGGTGCACAGCCTCTGGGGGTGGCCAGACGGACGGGTCACAGCCTCTGAGGGGCCGGGTGAGCCGGACGATCACAGCCTCTGAGGGTGGCCGGACGGTTGTGAGGTGCACAGCCTCTGAGGGTGGCCGGACGGACGTGAGGTGCACAGCCTCTGGGGGTGGCCAGACGGACGTGAGGTGCACAGCCTCTGAGGGTGGCCGGACGGTTGTGAGGTGCACAGCCTCTGAGGGTGGCCGGACGGACGTGAGGTGCACAGCCTCTGAGGGTGGCCGGACGGACGTGAGGTGCACAGCCTCTGGGGGTGGCCAGACGGACGTGAGGTGCACAGCCTCTGAGATGTGAGTCCTCTGGGGGTGGCCGGACGGACGTGAGGTGCACAGCCTCTGAAGGTGGCCGGACGGTTGTGAGGTGCACAGCCTCTGAGGGTGGCCACGGAGGCACAGCCTCTGAGGGTGGCCGGACGGAGGGATGCACAGCCTCTGAGGGTGGCCGGACGGACGTGAGGTGCACCCGCAGACGGACGTGAGGTGCACAACCTCCGAGGGTGGCCGGACGGACAGATCACCTGTCGCCTGAAGGGTCGGTCACAGGTGGCGACCCTGGCCCCGATGGACGTTAGTCGTGTGGACGCGATACTGAACTGTGAATTTAAATGGTTTGCATCGGGAAGATGTTCGAGTGTGAAAGCTGGCATCGCGTAAAGTTCGCACGTACATCCTGCGGTCGGTGAACACATGGTAATAGTAATATCCTTAAGATGTGGTGGGATGCGATACCAATCTCATTTCGGACGCTTTTCAATGGCAGGAATGCGAAGGGCACGTGTTTTGCAGGGACAGCGAACAGGAAGCGGCCGGAAATGTGCGTGTGCGCTCAAAGCTCAGACATCAGCCTACGTAGACGTTCGGTTATTACCTGCAGTCAGGGGGAGAAAATAATCAGAAGATAGGAGATTGAAGAAGTTCGCAGTAGATCAGAAAACACAAACAAGTCTTTTCTGCTTGCAGTCCAAAAGCCTAATTACAATAATATGCTGCTGGGAACCCGCCATGTATCCCGAACGACTACACCGCGTCTCCAATTGTGCACTTTACCGCTTGAACGGTCGTTGGTCAGAACTAAATAACACAGCCCGCAAATGGTCAACCTGACCAGATCTGTTTCTTACTTCAAGTGTGCCGAAGGTCGCGGCACGTCATGCCTCGCGACTATTGCGGTGTTCATTGTGAAATTTACACCGACCGCGCCGGTCGGTGTCCGCCAGTTACGCCAGCCGCGCTGGTCACTGTCCGTCCATTCATCACAGTGCGCGGCACGCCCCTCGCAGGCTGTTGGCAAATCGGCCGGTGGACAGTTCTTCCCACGAGAATTGCGCGCGAGAAAATCAGCGCGAGCGCACCTTGGCCTTATCGCATCACACTGCCGGTCACCGCCAGGTTTGGCGAAGGTGTCTGCGTGTGTGGGCCGTCACCGACACTACAGTCTGGGACTGGGACGAATGGACATCTTCATCGTAGGCCGACAGCCTAGGACACTACGTAATCCGAACGGCTATGTCATGCACACAATAAGGCATAATTTCATGTTTCAACGCTCAAAGACCTATTGAGGTCCTGACTCGTTCAGGACAGACCGCATGCGACATTCCACAACTCATTTCTGCACGCTCAGCGGCCTGGTGGCTGCTTATGATCTAATTTACAGTGGCGTTCATCTGAACGGCAATGACAATAGTGCATCATCACCCATGAATACACACACTAAGTCACAGAATGTTACTTATCTACAACACGCTACATATCGGCCTTATATTTATACTCTGTGCTTAACTGCCGCAAGAGCCCGCGCAGTCGGTAAGTACAGCCGAGTTGGGTGCGACATGATGCGGCTCAGTCTGAGATAGGCACCGGCGTCTGAGATAGGCGCCGTCTGAGATAGGCGCCGGCGCACTTCGTCCAGCAGCGGCGCTCGATCTCGGCGGAAACCCTAGGCGGAGCGCGGCCGCGGCGCACTGACGACAGGTGCGCTCCGCCCAAGTTTTTAGTTTTATTGTGTTGGGCACTTCGGCCTCCTTAGGCAACTCCGCCCAAATGTGATGCCTCACCAAATCGAAGCCCGCGCTCCGACATTGTGTGCGGCGCACACGTGAGCAGACGTGAATGCGTCACAGCGGATGGCAAACATCGGTCAAGCTTGTCGCTGAAATGCTCGTTGTGCCATTTCTGAGGCTGCACTTCCAAAGATGCGGCTTTGCTTGATGTCTGGAGACGCACCGAACATGTCGACACACCAGTCGAGGACAGTCGGTTTGATGGCTATCACGCTGTTGACGTCATTTGATGGGATAGTAACCTCTGCAAGACAGGTCGTGCCGAGGGGTACCGAAAAAAACTTGGTCGTTTCAGCCAAGATCAATCGTGAAATACAGCCATGTCATAGAGCAATTCCTTTCGTAAGCTGTGCAATTATCGATTGTCCACTACACATGCGGGGATGGTTGCCTTTGCCGTCCTATCACCTCTCCTGTTCTCACTCCCCACCCGCAGTTATGCAGCTATGCATAGTCAATGCGACAGAAAATCATCACGATCAGCTCTTGGCCGGATCACAGCCAGCCGTCAGCTGGCCGCCAGTCTCCCCATATGCTCACCCTGTCGTGATGAGTGGGCGTGCAGGATCCCGCACATGGCGCCAAGTCGCAACAATGGGCCGAAGCCGGCGGCGACAACAGTGAGGAGGGGTGGGGGTATCGGTCGCAGTCTGCTGCGAGTCAGCCAGCGCCAAAAGCCTACGACGAGCCGACGCTCAGAGATGACCGACGCGAGAGCCGGAGGGCCCAGCGTCACCTGGCCGGGCCCAGCGTCACCTGGCCGGGCCCAGCGTCACCTGGCCGGGCCCAGTGTCACCTGGCCGGGCCCAGTGTCACCTGGCCGGGCCCAGTGTCACCTGGCCGGGCCCAGCGTCACCTGGCCGGGCCCAGCGTCACCTGGCCGGGCCCAGCGTCACCCGGCCGGGCCCAGTACACCCGACGCCGGCACACCTGGCCGGACAGCGTCACCTGGCCGGGCCCAGTGTCACCTGGCTGGACCCAGTGTCACCTGGCCGGGCCCAGCGTCACCTGGCCGGGCCCAGTGTCACCTGGCCGGGCCCAGCGTCACCTGGCCGGGCCCAGTACACCCGGCCGGCCCAGCGTCACCTGGCCGGGCCCAGCCGCCGGGCCCCGTCACCTGGCCGGGCCCAGCGTCACCTGGCCGGGCCCAGCCCCACCCTGGCCGGGCCCAGCGTCACCTGGCCGGGCCCAGGCCGGGCCCAGTGTCACCTGGCCGGGCCCAGCGTCACCTGGCCGGGCCCAGTGTCACCTGGCCGGGCCCAGTGTCACCTGGCCGGGCCCAGCGTCACCTGGCCGGACCCAGCGTCACCTGGCCGGGCCCAGTGTCACCTGGCCGGGCCCAGTGTCACCTGGCCGGGCCCAGTACACCCGACGCCGGCACTCCCTGCCGCCGGCCGCGGCGTTTCAACATCTCGTCGCGCAACTTTCCACGAGGGCCAGCCTGCTCGGCGTCAGTTGCTGGCGGGCTAGCGCGTGCAGACACGGTGGCATAGTCGGCTGCAGCGCCTCAGGGCACTCTCGGCATCGGTGGGAGTCATTAGTTCGGACCGACGAGGGGTGGATGGAGCCTTCCGCGGTTGTGTTAGGGGCGGACTCAGGCTGCTCGTGGCGGGCGGCCCGTGCCAGTGTCGACAGAGCGGCCCGTGCAGGTGCCACTCTCGCCGTCGGTGGGTCTTCCCAGGTACGATGAGGTCAGCCGGCGGGGGAGAGGACGGAGCAGCAGAGCAGAGCAGATATTGCTGACAGACGTCACCAGGGAACTCGATGCGAAGTGGGGCGTGCGTGACGATGCCAGTACTCATGACGGCGTAAAGTTCGCTTTCAGGGTTCTACGTTTCCAGTGTTCTTTTTGTGACACAGAAACTGCACAGCACAACGAGCTGAAGGTGGCACACCTGTGACTGCATTATGTGTGATACATGGTGTAAATTAGGAGAAAATGTTTGGCATAGACCACTGGCATCTGACCAAGATGGAAGAGGCTTGCCGTACTCTGTTAACGTGCACATTAATTATGTAAGCATTCGTCAACATGCTTCTCGTGATTGCTCCTTCGCTCAGAAAATCAACGGCTCAGTTCAGCCCCTCGGCAAAACACGGCGTCCAGCTGAAGTTTCTGGCGATTACATTTTCCGACATGCAAAATGTCCCACCCCCAACAGAAAGTAATGGGGAGATGTACTTTCAGATATGCGAAATGCTCCAGTCGTACAACGCACATTGTCTATGTGCTGCGTGATTTCTTCTTTGCTGATACAGTCCGGGTTGTGGTTGTTCGATCTATGCATCTACGATAATGGCCTGGCGGTTTTCATCGCTTCAGTGGCACTTTCGGTGGTTCCTGAACCAAGAACAACGTAGACGCATTCAGTAGTCTTGCTGCCGCGTGCAGGGCCAACAACAAACGAGTTTAATGCACTGATTACGATAAAACCACGACATGACTTCAATTCCACTATTAATACTTTAAAGGGTCAAATCGGACAAGAAATTCCCCGACCCTCTCCGATTTCGATGAAAATTGGCACACCTGTAGTACCAAGTGAAAGAACCCCACACGCCACCTTTTTGCCCAGAGTGACCTCTGGGGTCAGATCTAGAGGTCATCCTAGGTCACGATTTTGTTACCGACTTGACATCAATAAATTGCAAATATCTCAGGTGTTATTTAACTTAGCGGAATGAAATTGGTGTCAAAGTGCGCAGAAGCCCTGGGCCATTCAGAAATATGGAAAAAGTTGCACGTGACCTCCCCGTGACCTTTGACCTAACCAGGCCAAAGCATACAAATATGTTTTTATATATGTTTGCCTGCCCCTAATTCGACGAAACTGTGCTATATTAATGGACGTGATATTATCTAAGAACC
Source organism: Imbricaverruca yamaguchii (assembly GCA_034440575.1). Classification (NCBI taxonomy): domain Eukaryota; kingdom Metazoa; phylum Arthropoda; class Thecostraca; family Neoverrucidae; genus Imbricaverruca; species Imbricaverruca yamaguchii. The sequence goes on along the minus strand of JAOTOL010001262.1, from coordinate 458,970 downwards.
TGCAAAAAACCTGCAACCTTCAACGAAAGGCGGAGACTTGAAAATTTGTTGAGATATCAGCCTCTGAGTATTGTCATAGGACCAAATGGATGCATGCCCCGAGGCTATTTACCATATCATCGATGAAAACTCTGGTTACCTTCGTCCGATTATCGTCAAATTTGGTGCGGAAGTCATTGGTGGCAAACTGAACTATTTTCCAGATTTTCAGGTTGACATGACCTCACATGAAGTAACATGACCTTGGGAAGTTTGTATTGCCTAAATACATGCAATATTGCAACTTACGTGAATATTCACGCCAGCAATTTTCAACTAACTACTTGTGGCACTTTTGCAGGTGAGGCCGACACTGGACCGGTGACCAAGAAATGAAAATGCTGCACCCTAACGTCGGTTGCGGGGGGGGGGGGCGCCATGCGTTCGCGGCGTGATAAGGAACGGGCAGCGAGGGAGAGATTACACGCGCCGCTCGTGAGAGTGGAGGTGGAGGTGCGTGTATTGACAACAGTAGATAAGCCTTTAGAAAGATAACGACACAATGGAGGTGTGGGTGGTGATCTGTGGCAAAGTCGGCCATGCTCAGTGTTTGTTGTGATTCCCTGGAAGTCGGAGGTCGAAATGGGCAAGGCGTCTGGATACGAGCGGCGAAGTGAAAGGTGGACGAAGTGCTGTGATCCCTTACTTCGACACAGGGGTAAAACTGTAAAACATGGCTGTAGACCGGTGATTACAAAATGGATCGAACAAAACCCGGATCTCGACTTAGATCGGAGCAATTACTTATGCACTTCCTGCCGACTGGCGCTTTCGAAGAGAAGACCGTCAGATCCAGTCGAACAGCGGGAGCCGCAGCAGCCACCAGCGGAACCGGGAACATCAGTGCTTCAGACGGCCGATGACAGTAACGGATCTCTCCAAGCAGAGGCAGCACCTTCAAATACCGATTCTACAGATGTAGACCAAACAGTAGATGCCATAGACCAGTCCGCACAGGCACTTGGTGAGACCCCAATCAAGCGGAAACGGCTACGAACTTCAAAGAAGTACAGACGGACGAAGTTGTCCAAAATCACAGCGGCTTTCCAGAAACGAGTTTCAAGTATCGATACAGAGTCCGTCCCTTGCACCGACGAAGACGAAAAACAGAAAGCAAAAAGTTTTGAAGAAATGATGGAGCAGCTGCGACAGAAATTCAGAACCACTGACAAACCAAGTGAAAAAATACAAATATTGACGGTAGCGCCAAGTTCATGGACAATTCGCAACCTGATGGAAGAGTTTGGTGCGTCGCACCATCAAGCAAGGTGCGCCAAACGCTTGCAAGAAGCGTCAGGGTGCCTCTCGGTTCCGAATCCGAGGCCTGGAAAAGTGCTTAAAAGTGAGACTGCAGAACTAGTGAGGGACTTCTACAGAAGCGAAGACGTGAGTCGTGCAATGCCTGGAACTAAAGACTTCGTTTCTGTCCGGAGCAAAATTACAGGCAAAAGGGAGCGAGTACAGAAACGCCTTATCCTCTGCAACCTAAAAGAGGCCTATCGGTGTTTTAAGGATCTGTACCCGCAACAAAAAATAGGTTTTTCCAAATCTGCGGAGCTACGTCCGGGGAATGTGTACTGGCAGGTGCGAGCGGTACCCATTGTGTGTGCGTATGCGTGCATCATGAGAACGTGAAGTTAATGATGGCTGGTGGCAAGGTAAGCGACATCACTGTGAATGGGGTTCAGCTGGCGTCCAATCATCATTGTTTGGCTCAGGTTCAGTGTAACCCGCCATCGTTGCTTTTTAAGGAGCGTAAATGTGAAGAATGCCCAAAAGTGTCGGAATTCGGCTAACAAATTCTGGCTGAGTATGATAACCGAGAAATCGATAACATTGAGTACCGAAAGTGGACTAATACTGATAGGTCCACCTTAGAGGTGGTTACGCAAACTTCTGAAGATTAATACTTGTAAAGCATAATTTTGTCGCCCGTGCCCAAGGCAATTATCTGAAAGGCCTAGAGGAAATACTAGCTCCTGCAGAGGTAATTGTTATTTGAGATTTTTCCGAAAACTACGCTATGGTTACACAGGATAAGGTACAGTCCCATCACTGGGACAAACTGCAGGTGACAATCCATCCGTTTGTGGCTTATTGGCGAAACAACGCAGGGGACCTCAAACATTTGTCTTACTCTGCCATTTCCGACTGCCTGACGCATGATACTGTGGTTGTCCACCTGTTTCAAGGAAAACTCATTGAACGCCTGGAAGCAGAATTAGGCCAGCGTCCCAAGAATATATTTTATTTTTCAGATGGGGCTGCCTCGCAATACAAAAATTGTAAGAATTTCCTAAATTTGGCAGAGCATTCCGTCGACTTTGGAATAGACGCCAAGTGGCATTTCTTCGCAACCACTCACGGAAAGGGACCGTGTGATGGCATTGGTGGGACGTTGAAAAGGTTAGCTAAAAAGGCAAGTCTGCAAGGAACTCTGATTGAGACCCCGGACCAGTTTTATCAATTTGTAAAAAACCATGCCACCGGCACGTGCGTGGAGTATTTTCCCAAAACCGAGTGGGTCAAAGAAACCAAAGCGTTGAATGACAGATTCGCAGCTGCTCGCACAATACCGGGAACAAGGAATGTCCATCGTGCTACTCCGTCTCCACGTAATGGTATGGTGGTTGTGAGATGGTTTTCCGGCAGCGAGACGGCAGTGAGGTACGTGTGGTGAAAAAAGTTGGTAGTTCTTCGTGAATATACTGTACTGCTGTTCAACTTGTTTTATGGTCGCGGCTATTTGCATCTCATAAAAATTTACTGGCCCTCCCGATAAAATGTTAGTACGAAACGCACGCGAGCTGAAACAATATATTCAGGCTATAAAAACCGAGGAAACATATTTTTTTGCGAATAACTTTTGCCAAAATAAAGATAGAAATATAACTTTGTTACAATCGTATTTTCCTCGTCAGGCCGCGTTGATTGATGTATCACATGACTTAGCTAGCTGAACATTTGACCCTGACCCCAGTTGACCTCCAGGTCACTCTAAACCGAGGTCAAGTGATGACCTAGCTAGATCATATTATACATCATGATTAACCAGAGGATCTCGGTGGCATTAAAATTATTTATCCATCTCGATTCTATATAAAGTTATTGACGAAAGTGTGACATGACCTCATAGTGACCTTACGTGACCTTGCAGAGGACACTTGTTCAAAATCAAACTTGCCTCGTTTGGAGTAGCCTAACCTAAACCTAGGTAATATAGCCTGTACGAGCCAAATTCAGCGTTTTTTGTTCAGGAAAATACTTTTGTTTCCCTGTTCGCTTGTAATGGAGAGGTCACTGCCAGGCCATGTGAGGTCAGGTCAACTTGAAAATGTGGAAAATATTTCAGCTTGCCACCGATGATTTGCCCACCAAATTTGACGATAATCGGACCAAGGAAACCAGAGTTATCATCGATGATATGGTAAATAGCCTCGGGGCATGCTAGGATTTGGTCCTGTGAGAATACCTACTTAAAGGCCGATATCTCAAAAGTTTTAGAGTCTCCGCCTTTCTGTTTTGCACGTTCTTAGATAATATCACGACCATTAATTCAGCCCTGTTTAGTCGAATTAGGGGTAGGAAAACATATATAAAAATGCATTTGTATACTTTGACCTCGTTAGATCAAGGGTCACGGAGAGGTCACGTGCAACTTTTGCCATATTTCTGAATGGCCGAGGGTTTCTGCGCACTTTAACACCAATGTCGTTCCGCTAAGTTAATTAACGTCTAAGATATATGCATTTGACTGTTGTCAAGTCGATAAAAATAGGCGACCCAGGATGACCTCTAAATCTGACCCCAGAGGTCACCCAGGGCTGAAAGTTGGCGTGTGAGGTTCGTTCACTTGGCACTACAGGTGTATCAATTTTCATCAAAATCGGAGGTGGTCGGGTTCAAAATAACCAATTCTTGTGCGATTTGACGTGGAATGCCCAAGCTTCCCAGTGACTTCGATGCCGAGAGAACCGTAAACGCGAGTGGTGACATTCATGCGGCAAATGAGACTAACCACTTCTTGCGACCGCTGTAATTGTGTTTCGCGTGCTTCTCGCAAGACCTATCCTAATGTGTTCACTGCGGGAGGAATTGCCCTCTCTCCTCCAGTGAGCGGTTTCTCCCAGGCATTTACGGATTATTGCTTTTCCACTAAAACTACCCATCGCGGACTGTTAGTTACACGTATTGTAGGACCTACATGAAGGAAAAAAACATGCTGCCATTTAGAAAGAAGGAAATGTTAGCATGGGTGCAAAAAGGCGTAACCAAGCATTTAACAAATTCCATATTGCATTGATTTTTACCAAATGTAGCCCCAAAGTTGACACACGTGCAACGAACCCTGCGCGGACCTGGGTGTTATTTCATGAAGTTGGTGTAGAGTAGGGGCTAATGCTTTTTTATGATAAAAGCTTCCCGGAAACCATTTGCATATAGTGTGCGTCCATGGGCCCATAGGTTAAGCTTCATCCTGGTTGGGGGTCCAAATCGATGATCAAGTGGGCCAACTCAATGATTGAAGGGTGGGGCAGTGCCGCCGTGACATATCCAAAGTGGCACCACTGGCCGCAGATATACTAAGGATGTAATGACGACTCTAAAAGCATAAACCTATTTGTTGACATACCTACGATCTCTCGCGAATGAAGCACAGTATTTTGATGACCGGCTGCAATTCATGTGCTCAGCTATTTTTAAGTATAGCTCGATGAGAGCGGAGACGGAAGGCTGATCAATGAAGAGAAGCATACGGCTGAAAATATAACGTTTTTGCAAGGAGCGCGGCTCGTTGAGGCCAGACAAATGCTGCTGTGTACGCATCGGTGGAAGAGCACCGTCGACGTCGATGTTCTAAATTGAAATTCCAATGTCGGTGTTGCATATTCGGTCCGACAATGCAAAGCTGGAGAGGGTTGGTGCTGTGCAAAAAAAAATGTGGATTTTGCATCAACAACACCTGCAGGAGCGGACGCAGGCAGCGATTGGGAGCATGTATCCTCCTCCCTCCGATAGAACGTGAGACCCCTTCGACCTAAAGACATCCTACCAGGAATTTCAAGTATACCACCTCCCATCACCCTGCTCAACGCCTTAATTTTAATCCGGTAGCGCCAATCAGAGTAGAACAACACACCCGTCCAGTGAAATGGCGCTCCAAGAATAAGCGACCCAACACAAGTGCTCTGTTATTCATGATATCTTTCCCTCATGCAAGGGGTCGTTAAACCTGACCGTTTCGCGAATGAAGGTCATAGCCCATTTCTTCCTCAGTTTTGTAGTGTTTCTCAATATATTTCATGGTTAGAAATATACAACATAATTCATTTTAGACCTCGCCTGTGGATTGGGGAAGGGGCTGCTGTTGTTGCTGTTGTTGTTGTCGTCGTTGTTGTTGTTGTTATTGTTGTTGTTGCTGTTGTAAACGCATAGCTTTTCGATAGCCGGAGGAAACTGTGCACGTAGGAGCGCCATTGCTTTGCATACCTGATGGAGCATCATTTGCCGACCTCGTGGTGCAAAACATTTGATAATTTTGTCCCAGTTGAATGACCTAAGGTGGTAAGCACGAACGTGTCAGTCAACTTTTATCAACACCGCGCGTTATCAGCAATTAATCCCACTTATTGCTTTCAAAACAACAGTGGCGATTGCGGTAGGATGATGGAAAACTCAGCTAACTTATCTGCGCAGATCATTTGGTTTTACAAGGTCACCACAATTCACTGACTAGGGTGACCTATATTCACCTCAAATGACTTTTGGGAATTAAGAATTGATGTGGAGCTAATGTGGACGCATATGGACGCGAATGCTCAACCTGTCGTTTTATGTTACCCTTGGGTTACAGAAAACTGCCTTGGGGCTGGACGTCCGAAACCCATAAAATGAGGTTAACGTTTTGATCTCATCTGGCCTCTTACTAAGGGATAAACATGCAACAAATAGCGCATATTTGGCATCCGAAGATATCGAGGAACGCTATGGTGGACATTGGAAGCACGTATCTACTACTTCCTTCATATGAGTAATGGTTGGAAGCAAATCATTTCGATTTTTGCGAGAAAAAAGCTAAAAGTAACCTGGGAGGTCACCCCTTCACCAAAAGTATGAAATTCGGATACCAATCACGAAGTTCCCGACGTGAACAAAGCACCAATTTCAGCAACGTCCAACCCAAAGGATGGGGGACAGTGAAGATCTCCACGGTATAGCTAAAAGTGAAATTTTGTAAAATTTACATACATGGCAACATAAAGGCTCTGATCAGCTTTAAGCAAATGGGTAAAGAATCTTGACCGTAGGAATAAATAAAGCAACACGAATAACCACGATCAAAATCCTTAATTAATCGGACTCGGTCGCAATATGGCCCGAGGGTGAGTGGACCACCAAGCATCAACTTCCTCCAGCTGACTGATATAGTAGAGGGGCCATGGAAGTGAACAACTGCAGGGGACTGGTAAGGGGACAGGGAATAGAACAGTAATAAACATTATGGAAACCGGGCAAGAATGGAGAACAAGAATGGAGACCGGAAAAGGGAACAGGGAATGGAACAGGGATGGAGACCGGGGAAAGAAACCGGGAATGGAACAGGGACCAGGAAAATAAATGACAGTGATATGGAACCGCAAAAACCGGTGGAACAGGAAAGGAGGCCGGGCAAAGAAACCGGGAATGTAACAGGGATGGAGACCGGGGAAGGGAACCGGGAATGAAACAGGGATGAATAGAAGAAAATGGAACCGGAGTTAGTTGCAGGATTAAATGCCCAATATGGGACAATATTCTGCCAAAGAATACCAGAAACTACCACTGTCACCGAGTCGCCACCCAGTTAGGTATTTAGGTGTGACTGTGAATAGTGCCGTCGTGAGTGGTGAGGTAGTCATGACGCCGTTGTGTGTGGTGAGCGCATTACTGTCGGATTTCTCTCATGTAGTATGTGCTACTGCTTCTTCCTGGCACTAGCAGCGGACCACATTCAGGTTTTCTCATGTGACTGACGTGCTAGCTGGATTATATTTGTTGTTTCATCTGGTCCATTCTTATTTAGAAGACCTGTCAATAAAGATAAAAGTACTGGCTGAAATATCTTCTCTTTACCTAGAGTCAGCCTGATTAATTAAACATTTTAATCATTAATAGCTACTTGGGTAGAAATAAGCTTCCGCAGCTACATACCAAAGAACTACACAAACACAAGCACCCACAATATACACGGCCGTCATAGATGTCCCGAAGCCTCCCTAAGGGCCGATGCTGAACGGTGGGATCACTACATGGGAATTGGCCAGTGAGCCCGTTAACTCCGTAACCTATTTGCAGTATCATTGGTCTGCCAACTTTTCAGCCATTATGGGTGCACATATTGATATTGGGGGTACAGTTTTAAGGACTGAGGGTACACTTGTACCACCGAAAAGTACAGAAAGTCATGCACTTCATGAAAGTAAAATATAGTGAATACGTAATTATATGTCGTAGTTATTCCAGTCGTGCGCTTAATGGCCCTGGGTCCCTGCCCCCAAAAAACGTGACATATGTGACATCATGCACCTCATATGTGTGCATGTTAAGTGTGCAATCGGCAAGATCACAACCTACGCGATTCCCTGATGAATTTACTTTCCAATCGTGCCACCCTGTTGCGCGCATTTCTTTTTGTTCTCGAAATTGCACTCTTGCATTGCTTGCACATACTGTTGCTGTGTTTATCGTGTGACAATGCATTACCATGTGCGAAAAGCGACCCTTTAATCTCGTGCCACGCGTCACACGTGCACCCAGCCGACCAGAAATACGGCACGACACGTGCCACGCTCTCTACCTTTCCAATGGTCGTTTTCACGCGAAAATCGACCAACAGTTCGATTCTTCTATCATGAGAATAACTTTTAAAATAGAGAAGCAAACTCATGATCAGGAAATAGTATATTTTATGCACATGGTGCCAATCTTTAATGTCGACTATAACGATAAGATTCTGCTGAAAACGAGGTATGGGCGCAACTTAAGGATATATTTAGAAACACAGTTCCAAAGCTTTCTAGAAGGAATGCGAAATATATTATAACTCCTTCCAATTCCTCCAGACAGATTTCCTTAGAGAAATTATGTCTGGGGGTGCCAAGTAGCGACTGTTGATCGGCCATCAGAGGAAACAGGACCCAGCCCCCTCCAGCAATGCTAGATCAAGAGCTAATGCTCACTGATGACTGGAGGTGCATACGTTCCTCTCAGCTAATACGCTTGCAGCTGATGCCCTGGAAGGTTGCTCATTCGATATCCAGTAAGTGGGATGCTCCATCCACTTTCACAAAACATGCATCACTGCCATGATATAGGCGCTGCATGTAAACAGGGAATCAAACAGCTATCCTCACCAGTCTTGCTTGCTGTAGTGGAGCCCCAATCGTTGCTTCTCAATACCATAGGCGACGCAAGTACATACAATGACGTCAGCATCACCAGTGACGTCGACAGCGGCGTCATCGGTGACGTTTTCACCCGATGGGAACACATCGGGCTCGCATGGCACGGTGCGATCCGGTCGGAGAAGCTCCCAGCAGAGTGATTGTGCAGCTCTGGCGCACACCGGGCAAGCTGAGAACAACGCACGGCACTCCTGGGCCACTCTGGCCGCATCTGGGCCACTCTGGCCACATCTGGGCCACTCTGGCCGCATCTGGGCCACTCTGGCCGCATCTGGGCCACTCTGGCCGCATCTGGGCCACTCTGGCCGCATCTGGGCCACTCTGGCCGCATCTGGGCCACTCTGGCCACAATGGGCCACTCTGGCCGCATCTGGGCCACTCTGGCCGCATCTGGGCCACTCTGGCCGCATCTGGGCCACTCTGGCCGCATCTGGGCCACTCTGGCCACAGATGGGCCACTCTGGCCGCATCTGGGCCACTCTGGCCACAGATGGGACACTCTGGCCGCATCTGGGCCACTCTGGCCACAGATGGGCCACTCTGGCCGCATCTGGGCCACTCTGGCCGCATCTGGGCCACTCTGGCCGCAGTACCACCACTGCATCGTGCCGCCCGCTTTCCCCACCGCAGCGCGTTTCGTAAAGTCGATTTTCGATCGGTCGTGTCACGCGGTGGCCGCTACCGACCTTCAGGCCGACGGGCCGCCGGCGCCCCCCCCCAGTCGGCCGACCCGGCCGCCACGGATCGGGCGGCCGGCGTCACGGCTGTTATGCAGCCGACCGGCGCCGCGACGCCCGCCGCACTCATCGTCCGCCAGCTGTGTGACGGCAGAGACAAGCGCGGGACTCGCAGACTCATGCTGCGTGGTTCTTTTGGAACCTGTTGTTGCGGATTTAGACAGATTTCGCACTTTTCACATTTGTGTCCAGATAGATTGCAAACTATGCATATTATTCTTATGACATGAACATCACTGTGCCGTTCCTTACGCTTCATAAGCCACCAAAGGCTGCAACGCGTTCACCCAAGCCGGTTTTGATTCATGCTGTAAAAGCCCCACGAGCGGTCTTGCCTGCCTGGTTTTGCGCGGGTCAATACTAACGTTACCAAAAAGACATCTATTCTGTAGCCAGTAGAGACCGTTTTAAGTTCTAAAACTATATCAACCGCAAGGCAGTGGAATGGGTGGACAATTTTTCAAAAGAAATTTTCCACATCGTCCCATTACAAGCTGACAGACGTGACAAGTACTGTAGCCGCCAAGTGCACGGCTAGTTGGATTGTGTGCGTACAAGACGTTGACACCTCTAAATAGCTTGACCTAAGTAGATCGGTCGCCGCGAGCGTGATGTTCATATCTAGTGCAAAACTATATTCTCCGTTACTCCGCGCACAGCAATACTGAGTTGACGAGAAGGGCAGTTTGAGGGCGCCTGTTAGCACTCGCACGTCCGGAGGTCCGCGCCAACTTCGCATGTCCGGGGGGCAGATGTCTGCCCCCTAAGATATCTAGAACTATGCTAGCTAGCGAGAAACGGAAAACTGCGTTGGATAGCTGGTGACGGGCTCTATCGAAAATGCTTCGGTCATTTTTTTCGCTGAGGTCAACATTCAGGTCACTGGGTCATCATAGGTCAAATTCGACCAGATCAGATGGAACTCAGATATTGCACATATCTCAGGACCTGTAACAGATAGAAACAAACGGCGAACGCCATTCGACAGTCCTTGAAAATGCGCTACCGACAATAGGCGGTGTGATTTAAGGTCAGGTCAACCGAAACTATGACCTCAGGTCAAGGTCATGAAATAGCCTAGGGAGGGCATGTGATGTATAAATCGACACGTCTTGGCGATACAAGCACAATGACGGTAATTTCAGCCTTCTAGCTCGATGCAGTGCGATATAATGCACATAAATGTGCCAGTGATCTCAGTTGACCTCAGATGACCTTGGTGAGGTCACTGAGCAAAAATATCAGCGGTAGCATTGAGCATTGTGTCAAACTACAAGCCACAACCGTTGTGATATCATTCCGAGAGCAGATATGTAACCAGAAAACATTTGTATATTTTACCACTATAATGGGGGAAGCCCTGGCCACGACCTGACCTCAGGTCAATGATACGAAAAAAACCGATATATATGTTATGGACCCTGATGAGGTCATGACGTGTTATAAGTTCGAAATCAAGCGCCCAATTACTGTGGAAGTTATCCCACCTAGAACTCCGAGTGTAGTTGGGTCACTTCGCCTGACCTGGTGACCTGACCTGAAATGACCCAGAGTCAAAAATATATGAGGATATGCGAAAAAGACCAATGAGCAGCTATGCGAGGTTTGGCCTTGCTAACCCGATTAGTTTGGCGGCAAATTAGGAAAAACCAGAGGGGGCAGCTATCTGCCCCCCCCCCTCCCACCGGACGTGCGCGTGTTAGTTTTCGATGGAGGCTCCGTGGGTGAAGTGATCGGTTTTAGGTGGCAGAATCTCGGTACATATTATCGCGCAGCTCGCAGTACTAACGTGTGCCAGTGTAGCAATGTGATGATGAAGACGAGAATGGACTGCGCATACATGCTCACGTGGCTGTTTGCTTCTTGTTCCTTAAGCTGATAGGCTGATTGACTGTGGTCGGTATTTTAATGCGAAACGTGTTTTCAGAAACCGCATACAACCTGGCAACAATAAACTGTCATGCGAGTTACGAATCTGCAGTCGAAAACTGGTCGTCGAGATCACGCACCTACACGTACTTACACTTTGTTTTAGCGTTAGCTTGTCTGAGACCGTGACGAAGCGCTTCGTCATTTCTAGTTTGTTCGACGGTGTGAAGTGATTTAGCTTCTTCCAGCCCGGTGGATTTCTAATTGACATTTCGTAAACATTCGGATACTTGCCAGAACATTGACATTCGGATACTTGCCAAAAGCCACAAACACATCACCAATTCCAGGAATACAGCCAGAGATCAATAAATGTTTAGATTTGTTGCTCACAAAAAATAGGTGGAAACTTGGGCCACATAAACGGGTGTCGTAAACGGTCTCTTTCTAAGCGGCAAGGCGGAAAGTTGTGTTTTGTAAATGTTCTAGTATCCCCGTGTCTTTGCACGACAAAATAAACCTAAGCCTTCCTAGCCCCGACCAAAAATCAGTGACGTCACTTTGTCACCGGGTAGAACAATTCCCAGCTGACCATGTGTCGAAACAAAACATATTCGCATGAGGGACAAAAATTGTCGTCAACGCCAGTCAGTAAGCTGCTGATAAAAATATCTCAGAACCACCGATCCCGCCTTGCGGAGATGTGTTCCACCGCCCCTGATGTCATTTATTTCAGTTATCGGCCTGTACATTTGGCTTCTTTTGCATACTGGCTTCTATACTTTTCACTTGATGAAACAACTTATCAGCTTCTTTTGCAAGGCAGGCGGCTCACTCGTGCATGTAATGCACAGTTGTCAGCATTGTTTGTTGAATCTTTTCAGCTATGCAGCGTTCTTAGACGTATATTTCCCAGCTAAAGCTGGAAATCTCTTACCAAACGATCCGGGTTCGAAGATCTTCAGATTGAAAGGGAACACGACAACTTAACATCAGCAGCGTGGCATCAGCCCTGCGCACACATTACTTCACCGGGAGTAATCTATTTAAGAAAGCGTAACACTATCATGTACAACGGGTCTCTTATCGCTGCCACCAATTTTCCCTTCCACCTGTCGAAGACGTTGCACAAAAGTGGATTCCTAATACTTGATATTGGTCTGAGTGACAGCAGTGTTTGAGCGCGCGAGTCGCGGCGGCCCGCCACCGACGGCGGTCTCTGTCTCCTCCCGACGGCGGTCTCTGTCCCCTCCCGACGGCGGTCTCTGTCTCCTCCCGACGGCGGTCTCTGTCTCCTCCCGACGGCGGTCTCTGTCTCCTCCCGACGGCGGTCTCTGTCCCCTCCCGACGGCGGTCTCTGTCTCCTCCCGACGGCGGTCTCTGTCTCCTCCCGACGGCGGTCTCTGTCTCCTCCCGACGGCGGTCTCTGTCCCCTCCCGACGGCGGTCTCTGTCTCCTCCCGACGGCGGTCTCTGTCTCCTCCCGACGGCGGTCTCTGTCTCCTCCCGACGGCGGTCTCTGTCTCCTCCCGACGGCGGTCTCTGTCTCCTCCCGACGGCGGTCTCTGTCCCCTCCCGACGGCGGTCTCTGTCTCCTCCCGACGGTGGTCTCTGTCTCCTCACGACGGCGGTCTCTCTCCTACCGACGGCGGTCTCTGTCTCCTCACGACGGCGGTCTCTCTCTCCTACCGACGGCGGTCTCTGTCTCCTCCCGACGGCGGTCTCTCCCCTCCCGACGGCGGTCTCTGTCTCCTCCCGACGGCGGTCTCTGTCCCCTCCCGACGGCGGTCTCTGTCTCCTCCCGACGGCGGTCTCTGTCTCCTCCCGACGGCGGTCTCTGTCTCCTCCCGACGGCGGTCTCTGTCTCCTCCCGACGGCGGTCTCTGTCCCCTCCCGACGGCGGTCTCTGTCTCTCTCCCGACGGCGGTCTCTCTCTCCTACCGACGGCGGTCTCTGTCTCCTCCCGACGGCGGTCTCTGTCCCCTCCCGACGGCGGTCTCTGTCTCCTCCCGACGGCGGTCTCTGTCCCCTCCTGACAGCGGTCTCGTCTCCTCCCGACGGCGGTCTCGTCCCCTCCTGACAGCGGTCTCTGTCTCCTCCCGACGGCGGTCTCTGTCTCCTCCCGACGGCGGTCTCTGTCTCCTCCCGACGGCGGTCTCTGTCTCCTCCCGACGGCGGTCTCTGTCCCCTCCCGACGGCGGTCTCTGTCTCCTCCCGACGCGCCGGTCCGCTGCCATCCGAGACGGCGTCTAGAGTGGGGAAACACGTCTCAACGGTGGCCTCACGCCTCGGGCACACACCGCCCACGATCTGCACGATCAGTGGCGCACCCAGCGCTGGTCAAGGGGGTCATATGACGATCGGTGGCGAACCTGGTGCGTGAAGGATGTCATATGACCCCCCTCCCTGCTCACGAGGTCATATGGCCCCGTTAGCAGGTCGTGACGAGCTGACATTCGTATCGATGGTTACCTGTCGAAGCATGGCAGAACCGGTGTTGATTTCTGAAATTCCTTGCGGGGGGGATACGTGACGGCAAAATACAGGGGTCACGTGCTCCCTCAAAAGGGTATAAAGCAGCATCCCTGCGTGGCAGCACGCCCCCTCGCGGCCGCACCGGCAGTGGGCCGGTCAGCTCCAGCCGTCTCCAATGCTCGGTGCTCGCCCGACGCTCGCTGCTCGTCTCTGACAACACAGGCCATCAACCTGGCCTGGCAACGAAGCGTTTTACACCAAGCCTTCCGCAGCGAATGTCCACACCACATTAAAACCGAAATATGCAGGTTTGTGTTTAATATGGGCCCGATAGACCCCTCCGTTTGCGTGCCATTTGCGAAAAGCTGGGGAGGTCGATATTCGCCTAGGCCGTTTTTAGAGTGACAAAATGCTCAAGTTCTGCGCAAGCTTAGTATCGCCTGTGAACATTTGGCCGCACTCGCAAAAACAGGGCGGCGATATCCAGAGAGCATTTCCAAGTGGAGAAGACAAGCCATATGCGATGGCAGCCAGCGTTTTATCGACTTGCGATTAATGTCCGATTTGTACTTTTCGGGTCATTTTGGTGACCTCCAATACCACTCTGAAAGTCTTCTGTTTTCCCGAAATGTTGAGGTTTCATTTTTTCTCATTGCCTGTGTAGCAGCGGTAGCAGCGGTAGCAGATACGCGCTGGGTGCGTTCACAAATTCTTTTGAACATCCCGGGATACAAACAATGTGTGATTTGTGATCATTCGACTGCTGGTAAGAGTCACAGGCGAGGTTGAGGATTAATACAATTCTTAGACATCTCATTAATAATGTCTGAAGTCACTATTTTGTAGTGCTCAGAGCCCGAATTCGATCTATAGTTCAGTCTTTGGGTACACATTCACTATGTAATTATTCCGAACTCTACAAAGGTCATCTGACGTCAAGCCGGTTCTTTGGTCTGAGGTAACTGTGAATAAATAAGTGACAGTTATTTCAGTTGTCTATCACCCTACTGCAACCGTCATTGATGATTTGGGCAATACTGTCCCGGAGTTATATGTCCCCAGTTGTGTTAATTGACACTAACTCGCGATTTCGAGGGCAGTCCGTCCTCGGCGTTCCATCCTCCTACATGTCATATATCAGTGGCCTGATACGATACCTTCATTGTTGCTCATCATAGAGTCGTCAATGGATGCGCCAAAGCCTGCGCCGGGGGCGTCTGGTCCGCACGTGCGGAACGGCCCGGAAGGGTCCCAGCGAGCGGCTGTGTGTCAATCACCGGGTCAAAATGAGATCAGTACTGCGCCAGGAAGCTCGATAGCACCTTACAGGCGATTGGCGCCTAACTGGTAATGGTCGCGTGATACACACACCTTGGGCCATGGCAGGCTTGGCAGCTGATCGTGCTGGCGACATGCAAGTGCAAATTTGCATTTACCGCATCCACTACAGTTGCCTCATGTCACCTTTTGGACAGGTTACATAAAAAAGGACAACACAAGACAATTGTCAACAGAGGCGCAACCAAAGGGGGTGGGGTGGGGGCCCACCCCCAGAGGCGCAACCGAAGTGGGTGGGTGGGGGTGGGCCCACCCCAGAGGCGTAGCCAAAGGGAGTGGGGGTGGGCCCACCCTCTCCGATAGCAACCAATGTCAACGTCAGTGCAAAGGACGCCTCAGTAAAGGAGCGTTAGGCATTTATCAATTCTCATGATTTTACACAGGATAAGCAATGGAGCCATCTTCAAGGTGGAGCGACTTGAATGTGGACGCCCAGCTGTGAAGGTGTTTCCGGTAGGTGTTGCTTTCTCCTGGCAGGCGGCTGTGTCGCCGGGTACCGCCTGCGCCCTTGGCGACACAATGCGCAGCAAGGAGAGCGTCGCACGTGTCCGTCACCACGTGCTTATTCGGCCGGCTGTCTCTCTCGGCAGCCAATCGATGTGAGATGCTCCGTGCAGGATCACACGGGTATTTACCCACGCGCGTGCACCCGCTGCTTGTGTCTTTTGCATAGGGCATTGCGCCATAGGACTTTATCGTTATTCTTATCTTTATCATTGTTGAAATGAATGGCGATGCCCCGACCTCACCCGAAACTACTCTCCAGCACCGCCCGGACCATCACTACTCAACTAATCTATGAGGACGTAAACAGCCGACATCACCGATAAGGTGGCAGGCTGGTACAACTCAACACAACAACAGGGAAAGACTTTATCGCTGTCATACTTCTGGCAGGTTTAACAGTTTGCATTAAGAAAAGTACAACCATATGAACGAATGCCACTTAGATGGACATGCAATTTTAGTCTCATGCACTTCGAAGATATTTATCTTCCAGGTCATGCCTGCACCAATCGCGTGCGTCCACGAGACACTTCTTATGGCGTAGCCAGGTTGTTCTGGAAAGGGATCCGACCCATTTTCCTGGTAAGAAACTGAGACCGCATTCGGCACACAAGGTGCGTCGAAAATGCTCGATATTGCCTGGTGAAAATATCAAAATTTCTTCTATGACCTAGCGTGTTTTTCGTTGCTAAGGGGTGGAGGCCGAGCCCCCGCCCCCCTGTCTGCGCCTCCGGGCACATGCAGCACATATTGCACAATTCATGGAACAATGCGTACAGATTCGTCAAATGCAGACCACTCGAATCAGTTCGACTTCCCAGCATTTGACACACAAGACGCGCTTGAGCAGCTTCTTGTGCTGAGAAGCATCATCCGATTTGTTGGTACTTCCCCGACGCGTGTACATGCATGAATACGCCTGTCTACTATACGCATGCTTTCGTCCACCTTTCAAAGAAGTCTTTTTTTAGACATGCAACGTCCTTGCGTCAGGATGTGGGAATTGAAAGGATCGCGGAACCCCTCGGGATGGATAATCAACGCTGAAATCTATTTTGTTATCATCGTACCAGCCGTTGCCAAGGTATGAGCAGGTTGAAAAAAAGATTGGTCTGGAATAAAAAAGGCACGATATCGAACAGCCGATGCGCCGGACGATGTCCCTGCAATATCCGGGGAGTGTAGATTCGGGTGTTGCTATAACTCCATGTATCAATCCTGATACAACTTGAGGCACCATGCATGCAGATCAACCTTCACCCGATTGCCAGGACGGAATAACTACACGGTGGCGTTGCGCCACTGTCTCATGTTCAGTGCATCGTCGAGAGCAGTCCAGCGAATCGGACGGCTGCACACAGTGAGGCAATACATATGCACAGCGAAGCCTCTGTGCCTTGGCACCGTTTGTACAAGTGGTTTTCCCCAGAGGAAATGGACTCATCGTTTACTATAGAGGCGGAGTTACGGGAAATTATTATGATAGCCAGAGCAGAGTGAGAGTCCATTTGACGTAATTACCGACGCCAAACGTTCACCTGGAAACGCTGATGTATCGAGGAAGTCGGGACGACTCCATAATCAAACTTAGGGACTGTGTCTTGATCCACGTGGTTGCGCACCAGGCACATGGGCTCCAAAATCTTAAAATGTCACACATACCTCGGGATCACATTTCCAGGCGCACCACACACATGTGAACTGGTAGCCAGCTCAAATATGCAGTCCAGAGGCAACAAAACAAACTGCCTGCCCGCTCTATTGGCGCACGGACTTGCTTGAGTCGTGAAACTGCGGAACATACCAAATAGAGCGAGTTTTAAGGACGCAGTGGAGATTCCCATGACTCGACTAATTACATGCGATTGTATTGTATTTTTCCTGGTAAGAAACTGAGACCGCATTCGGCACGCAACGTGCGTCGAAAATGTTCGATATTGCGTGGTGAAAATTCGCACCGCCATTCATTTTAACAATGGAAAACATAAAATAATGTCTATGTTTAAAGCTGCGCACCTGCATACATTCTCCACTTTCTCTGGTATGCAGGGCGTTTAGGGAACGCTGCCGCCCAAGGGCGCAAAGGAAGCATTGGTGTTGCAGTATATTCAATTGGTGATGTCTGGATTTGGAGCAGTTGGGCCGCGGAAGCCACCTCCGGACTCGTCGTACTCTCCTATTGGTCATTTCCACGCTCCTCACTGCCTGATCAAGTCATGCCATCCTGTAACGTCAGAGGCGTGAAGCCAACAGCAGCGGTGAACGGCGGGTGGCTGCCAAATCCGTCGGCTAGGTGCTCAACTGGCACGAGCTCACGTTGTTAGCATGGCGACAGGTGTCGGAGCCACCTGGTGGCGACTTTCGCCAACAGTGATCGATCTGCCTGGCAACCTAGCCAGCCCCAACAGCTGTATAATATTATACCGTATTGCATTGAGCATTGTTGTGGGATTTGAAACAATGTTGGCGATTGCGCCATTCACAAGGTTAGTGATACATTATAAACGTATGCAGGTGCGCAGCTTTAAACATAAGCACTATCAAAATGCAGTCACAAATGTAAATTTTCAACTCATCAGTGTCTCCTTCAAATCGTTTTCACAACCGCCTTTATGTGGAACGATTTGTAGTTTGACGACCCAACAGACCGGGCAGGTGGATTGCTTTTTTTGCCTCCAGTGTACATCTCCGTATTAGGAGCTGATCGCCAGAACACACGCGCTCGGCGCATCCGGAAATGTGAGCCTCGTGCGTGGCAAGGCTGCAACGATTCTGAGGTCCATGTGGCTGGTGTGTGACCCCGTAGACCAGGTCACACCCGCCGAGTTTGATCATGGAGTCAAAGGTCATCCGGTTTTGTTGCTGGCGTTCCTCGGACAGGCATTCGCGCCGGCGCTTATTTGCGAGTCGAACAGGCCATAAACCAGCACAAAGCTCTGGCCTTCATTGCGGCTATAATCCGCGACGAACCTCGACACGAATTCTGCTCGCCGAATGACCACCCGGAAATGAGAAACTCGCCACCGGCTATGGTGGCCACACAGCGCTCCGTCCAACCTTATTCTAGCCGCGTCCGTGCAGAAGTTTGGTGCGCTCTACGAGTCGGGGAGGACAGACACAGCATACAGCACCATCACCTGTATTTCGAAGGCCACACAACGTGTCGTGTCATCACAGCGCACCTCCGTGGAAGACAACAGATGCAATAACAAGGTGTAGCGAAAATAGAATAGTATCAAAACACAACGCAGCGATATGGACGGAACAGCATCAGATCTCATCTGCGTAACGCATTATGCTCAACAAGCTACAACAGTACGGGAATTCCCAAACATGCTTCCAAAGGTAAAGCAGACAAACCAAAGCAGCAATGGGGCAAAACCACCGCTCTTCGGAAGTAAACTGGCTGCATAACGCACTTCAACAACGCCAACTCTTGTGAACTTCTGGCAGGCTCACAACGAAATCTCAGTGGATGGAAGCCCTCACAAACGACCTGCTTTGACACCACGAACCACACCAACTGACGACTCGCAAAAATTAGTCTGAATACTTCTTACAAAAATAGTTGCCTGCGCATCAGACATCGAATCAAACAGTCAGCATTGAGCCCGTTTCATTCCCGTGTGTGCTCCAACAGCCAATCAGCGTTGAGGTCTGCCGGTGCCGAGCAATCCGCCGCGGAGGTGCTGACACGACGTCCAATCAGAACTCCCACGAGTCCATCCAGCCGAGGTGGCCGTACCGGTGTCCGTCCTCGCGCTTCTCGGGCCCGCTCATGCCGTACGTCAGCGGCGTGAACAGGTAGAAGCTGTCGACAGCGGCCGACCACCGTCACACCACCGCCTCCAGCGCACAGCGACAGTGCACACGCGGGTCAGGGTGCCGCCTCCAGCTACCTCGACACGGGTACAGACGGTGCAGACGGGCCCTTCGCCACAGCCAGCCGCCACGCACCCGGACCTCGGCCGACCGGTGACACACACAGCAGCATCGTGGCGAGCCAGTGAAGTGGGGCCGACATATCCAGCTCACATAGTTAATGCAAATGCATGCAAGCGCAAATACCCCAACAAACCACGAACCATGACATTCATATGGACGGTTGTACGCTGCATTGCTGCCATGCTGAATGCACGCTTCATTATTCTGGATATTTATTTAATTCCATGTCTGGTCACGATACGTCTGGCCACGTACCACATGCCCATAATAACAACACGAATCAAATCTCTTGGATAGCATTGTTCGTCCGATCACGTTTGCCAACCACCTTGCCGCGGCGGAGCATGTGCATTGGCACATGCTCCACCTCGCAATTTATTCCGACCTTCTCAGAGCAATGCATAGACCAACTGCATCGAACACTCTGGAAAAAAACAGACTGACAGGATCGCGCGGATCATCTCGCTGTAGTCGGCACAGCGACACCACTCCGGATCTGGGCCTGTCCGTCCACATCTGGTCCACACGGCGACTGGGTGTACACCTGCGGGAGGCTCTCACCTACCGTCCACATCTGGTCCACACGGTGACCGGGTGTACAGCTGCGGGAGGCTCTCACCTACCGTCCACATCTGGTCCACACGGTGACCGGGTGTACAGCTGCGGGAGGCTCTCACCTACCGTCCACATCTGGTCCACACGGTGACCGGGTGTACAGCTGCGGGAGGCTGAGCTCACCTGTACGCCAAGATGGCCATATAGACGAGCGCCAGCGCCGTCCACATCTGGTCGACGCGGTGCGACGGCAGCGCACGTGGCAGGCTGCCCAGCATGTAGTTCACAAGCACACCTGGACGTGCGGAGAAACATCAGCGGCGGGTGGAGGTATGCCAGTGGCTGGTAGGGAATACGAATACATTTTCACAAGTCCAATCCAATCCACCGTCCTCCCGCCGTCAGTAGTGGGTGGATATGCGTTAGTGGTGGGTGGATATGCGTCAGTGGCGGGTGGATATGCGTCAGTGGCGGCTGGGGGTATGTCAGTGGCGGGTAAGGAAACGTCCATGGTGAGAGGAGAGACGCCGGCGATGGGAGGATACATGCCATCTGTGGGTCGTTGGTTGGCTGGTTGTTTGTGCTTAGGTGCACATCGACTGCGTTGGTCATATAGCTCCCACCATTTGTGCGCGTGAAGACGTCAATGATGTGGGCAGAACCAACTGGATGTGGAGGGAGAAGAAGTTCCGTGACACGAATGCAGCACAGACACATTCTGATAACGCATTGGAAAAAGGGGTCGACATTTCAATGTAGTCCACACTAGCCTGCAATTCGAATCATCCATTTGCAGCGTCAGCAACAAACCCAACCGAACGACTCAAGGAACAAGTGAATACATCACTGATAGCCTGAACTAAGGAACATGGCAACTGTTGGCAGCTTCATAGCTAGCAAAACAAGTGGATGAAGAAATGACGGAAGGGAAGAACGGCAAAAATCACGTAGAATGAATGAATTCCTGACATTGATTAACACGCGCCCTGGAGGGCCTTTGAAACTTACGCGCACTGGAGGGAGCGGGGCGGATTCCACCCATCCCAAGATCTCGGCTCTTATTAAGGCTAGAGCAACGAAACTCGCAGGGTGGATGGGCACGATAGTGAACTCTATTATGTGCAAATGTCGTGACCTTAGGTCAATATTTTATAGGTCAAATGAGGTCAAAATACCAAAATTGTCTGGTTTTACGTGGCTGGGCTTGTAATTGTTATGGATCACTGTGATTGTATTTAAATGCTCCAAATTGGCATAAACGGTGTTTTAGACATTACTAATGAGGCAATACAGATGCCAGATACGCCATTTGACCTCAGGTCACCTATATAGGAGCACTTTATCAGATCATTACCTGCTCCAGTTAATGGAACCTGGATGCCCACCCGACTGCTCCGTTGGGCGGCTCGGCACAATCGGCTTCGCAAAGAAATGAGTGAAATGCATGAATAAAGTGTGAAAACGTTTAGGCACACAATGACAAAGAGTAGATTTCCGGATGTGTAGGGAGTAACATGCTAAGTGACATCAATCGCATGACAGTCATTTCCATTTATGACAACATTCCAGTTCACCAAATTTGGTTACATTAGCCTATCATGAACTTGACCTGACTTGCTCTCGGCGACCTAACATGACTTATATTATATAGCATAACAATATTCATCAAACAAGTCACTAGTGTTGTCAAGAACACTTCCCTTTTGCCAATATACGGGAATCGCATCAGCGCCGATATTGTGGTCTGGCGCTGAGAAAATGCTTGGAGTTTGACGACCCCTAACTCGAAAAAAAATCCGTCGATTTTCGTTTTTCATACTTTAAACAACGCGCCGGTCAATTCTAAGCAGGTACACAAACAACAGCGTATATTGGCCGGTAAAATCTGAAGTTATCTACGAAAAACCGGAGGGGTGGGCGGATTTCGCCCCCCCCCCACGACGCGTGTTAACTGTGAATATATGAATCAACAACAAAAAATAGCTCGAATTATTCGTGTGTTGGCTTTATGGGCCCAAGGTGCTATTTTTGTTTAACCTGCCAGTTGCAGGTCAAGCAAAGGGTGTTGCGTGAACCTTGACCCACGACCCGATCCGTGAATTCCAGTTCAACGGAAGAATTTTGACCGAGAGCTTAACATGCAGCCAATGCACCGACACGGCTGTAACGAGCAAGGTATGCATGCTGGTGCGTGCATGTCAGCACCTCTCGAAACCCAGTCGAGAACCGATCAAGGTCAGTTAGGGTCGGCCAGAGTTGGTCAAGGTCCGTTAGAACCGATCAGGGTCAGTCGGGGTTGATCAGAGTTGATCAGGGACGGTTAGAGCAGATAATGGTTAGTTAGGGTCGACCAGAGTTGGTCAGGATCAGTTAGGGTGGACCAGAGTTGGTCAGAGGCGGCCAAGGCTGGTCAGAGACAGTCAGCTATAAATTATTCGTGACATGGGGCGGAAAATACAACTTTCTGAACATTCAATCAACTTCATACTCCTTGATGCGTGCTTATGCAGCATTCGTGTCTAACAGTATATTGTTTACAAGCATCACGTTAACGTTCTCGACAAGGAATGGCGACACCTGAACATCTCGCAACGCATTGTTTGTTTATTGGGTGGTTCACGACGCACATTAAGCACATTGACGGCTAATGGCGCCGCTCACTGCTTCGCAGGTGGGCCACGGGATTGGCAAATGTCCCGAGCTGCGCTAGTGTCGAACCCGTAACCTTTGGTACGTTAACCACTCGGCCATCCACGCCCGATTTCGCAACGCAATTTCAGGCAAAGGGTTAACTATAATATCGTATATTGTACAGTACCAATTTCATAGCATAGGTATTTTTATCCCTGTCCCGAATATAGCTCTTCCTAAATGACGCATCTCAAAGAAAATGATAGAGGCAGTCATAAGTGCCTACACTATTGGATCAAAGTTGAATCTGAATGACATCAAAATAATTATAAACGACACTAATTCCATGGCAAATTCCGACATCCTAATGTGCTCGCCCAGACATCTCGCACCAAACGAACAGCCATCACCTTAACCCTGGAGCCAGTCGGGGGTGATCAGAGCTGGTCAGAGTCGACAACACCAGCACCACAAGACGGCGCTGACAACACCAGCACTACCAGAGTGCGCCGGTCCGCCGCAGATCGTGCCGACTCACCCGACATCATGCTGATGAACAGCTGGGCCGGGAAGTAGTGGTGGTAGTACAGGATACGGCCCATCCCGAAGAACGGCAAGTAGTGCAGCGCCCAGGCCAGCATCAGCCAGTTGCAGGTGTAGGTAAGGTTCGCCTTCCGAACTGCGATTGGAACCGTCACGCAAATTAGTGGTGCGCCAATAAGTGGCACGCCTCGGGAACTACAGTCACCATCAGAGCCAGATAGTATGCATTAAACACCAACCGATCACAATAGACCAGGAGCGCAAACCACTGGGTGCGTCCTCATCACTCTGCGCTCATCACTCTGTACAGTCATGCACTTTGTCGGATATCTGGCTCTGAAAGAAATTAGACATAAAGACATAAATGATTAGTGCAACTATGAGCCACAAGGGCCCTTCCTGGGTGCACTCTGTACATTCAACCAGTTGCCTGCCAAATATGTCGATCAGTCATTTCTGTAATACTGAAAAGCAGGCCCTCTATTCTTATGATTGTCTATGCTGTTTTTAAAGATGTTCAATGTGCTGCTACTGACAATGGTTTCTGGCAGCTGATTCCAGTCTTCTACTACCCTGTTGGTGAAGAAAGTCTGTATTAACCTTGTTCTGCTGTGGTTAACTTTAATTTTGAATTTATGACCTCTAATTACATCATTTCTGTTCAATTAAAACATTTCCCCAAGATATCCCCTCTTCAGACCATGGACAAATTTAAAGACCTCGATGAGATCTCCTCTGAACCTTCTACATCTAAGTGAAAATATATTCAATTTCTTCAATCTTTCCTCATATGCCAGGTTGCTTATACCATTAACTATTTGTGTAGCCCTCTTTTGTACTCTCTCTAAAAGCCAATAATCTTTTTCATAGCTAGGAGACCAAGCTTGGATGCAGTATTCCAAATGTGGCCCGACATATGCACAGTAAAGCTTCCTGATGACTTCCTCAATTCTGTAATATACATTCCTATTTATTGCCCCAAGCATTCTCAGTGCCTTCTTCCCGACTTCCTTGGTCTGTTCTGATGCCCCCAATTTTGTGTTTAGAATAATACCTAAATCCTTCTCCTGTTGAGTCACTGATAGCACTTGGCCACCCATCAAGTATGGGACCTTCATATGCTGCTTACCTACATGCATGATTTTGCACTTATCGAAATTAAATTTCATTTGCCATTCTTCGGACCACTTCACAAGTTCATCCAAGTCTTTTTGCAGCGAGATATGCTCATTGCAACCTGTTATTGCCCTAAAGACCTTCAAATCATGCGCAAATTTCAAAACTTTGCTGCTTATACCACTTTCAATGTTATTTACAAATATAATGAACAGTAGTGGGCCCAGCACTGACCCCTGGGGGACTCCACTAAGAACATTTTTCCATGATGACTTTGTACCATGTAGCATCACTCTTTGCTGTCTACCTGAAAGCCACAACTCTAACCATTTTAAGATGCTACCTGCAATACCATGGGCCTGAAGCTGTATCATTAACCGTTTATCGGGTACCTTGTCAAAGGCCTTACTAAAGTCAAGATATGCTACATCAACCTGATTTCTCTGATCAAATTGTTCTGTGGCGAAGTTAAAAAAGTCCAAGAGATTTGTCAGACACGATCGTCCTTTTCTAAACCCATGTTGAGTATCTTGAATCAATTTGTTTCCTTCCAGATAACTAACTATTCTATCCTTGATAATTGAAATTATAACTGCCGTGATTCCCACAAAACCTACTAGTCACAGGCCAATATTTCGCACGACCAGGGTGAATGCGAGGTCATTGGACGAGTGCAGAGACAAGCTTGACAGTCGACCTGACGTCACCACCGACGCCAATGGAACCTGACCTGACGCCAGTGGAATACACTGTGTGCCGTGGCGACAGCAACACATACATGGACTTCATTTCACCACTGTGGTGTTCATAGATAACCACTCAGGCCAAATGTTGTCCGAAGACATTTGGCATTGTTCAGAACGCATACAAAACACCAACGGCGCCGCGCCGCCACCAGGCGTCCGCTCGAGAAACTCGCGACGCGCAGCCGCGATATCTACCTGTCGGATGGAGTCCGCATGCATCTATACTGATAGTAGTTTTCGCATGCTCACCTCGCATCTGAACGTACTCCACGTACAAACGCATTTGACCCTTAGCGAATCTGCGCACACGCACTCTTTCATGGACAAATTTTGCACGCATATATACACACAGACACATCCACTGAGAAACCTGAAAACACCAACCTTCTGTCATATAGTTGTACGCACGCACGCTAGACGTGCCAAAGATGGTCTTCGTATACGTACCTCGTTCCTGGACAGACTCGTGCACACCGCGCGATTGGCAGACGAAGTTCCACACATAAATGATGGCGTAGACTGCGATGAAGCCCAGGTTCAGCCACCAGATGACCGGGTTCCCCAGCATGTAGATGCGGATTTCATGGTCCTTGTGCGGGCCCGGTTCGCGGTTCTCCGGGTCGCCGATACTGAACCACTGACCCTGCACGGACAGACAGTGACGTTGACATTGACAGACTATCTTGGTCACTAGTGTCATGTCCAACTGGTCCTGGATTGACTGCTAAGCTCACCAATGTCCATGTACAAAGGCTGTACCTCACGGTCTGTTTGCAACGGACAGATGTATGCTTCCCTACTGTCTGCAGACTGCATTAACTTCATCATTTTACGGGAGACATTATGACGCCATGGCATCAGTCGGCGGAAGATTTCATGCATTCACGCACTGTCGCAAACAAAGTATGCACGCATGTTCCGCGCCAGTCGATGGGTCACTGACCTGGTAGTCGATGGGCCACTGCCAGGGACGGGAGGTCACCTCGCCCTCTTTGGGCTTCAGTCCTGCGTTACCCTGCAGCTGCACCATGTGCGCCTCGAAGAACTTCTCCAGGAAGCTCGGCTTGTAGATCGCGAAGCTCACGTTCGGCACTGTCAAACCGACGCGCAGTCTGTCACTGGACGGATATAGTAGCTGCGAGCTGAACACTTATCCGGTCGATTATGATTGATTATTTGGGCTTAAGGGCGCGCCGACTACAAGGTCATTTAGCAAAACACTTATCCGGGACATCAAAACAGGACCACTGGCTTGACGACGATCGAGCGCGACCTGGTTCCACGAGTGCCAGTTTCGACTGGGATTGGCCGGCCGGCGGTGCGCTGCCCGCACGGTGGCCACGTGGCATCAGCAACGATACATTGTGGTTGAGTGACGGAGAAGTCACAGTCACGCACAGGCTGCACACGGTCATACAACGCCTGCATGAGGCGAAAGTCAGACGCTGGCTGACGGTGGATTGGCGCCGTAGAGGGCAGGGATGTAGCGAA
Organism: Imbricaverruca yamaguchii; assembly: GCA_034440575.1. NCBI lineage: Eukaryota > Metazoa > Arthropoda > Thecostraca > Neoverrucidae > Imbricaverruca > Imbricaverruca yamaguchii. The sequence goes on along the minus strand of JAOTOL010001262.1, from coordinate 432,535 downwards.
TATAGGCTCATCCGCCTGTCTGCTGCTCAACCTCTCCTTGTTCGCGACAGGTGGTCGACATGTGCAAACAGGACAAGTGACACTTCACATCATATCGCGGATAACCCCGCGCAGTTAGCACAATGTAAATATCATCTTTGCATCGACCAGAACTCACGTCACTACCCTGACGTGCTGGTTGGCGATGCTAGTCGGACTCTGGATAGCTCGCTGGAATGGGTGGTGTGCAAAGATGGCAGTGTTGTGGCAAGCGAAGCCACGATTATGCAGTAACATGCACGTCTGTTGATCTAAACGGATCGCGATGAGCATCCAGTGCTGGACTCCGGCGACGCCAACACTCACGGCGGGAGAAGTAGTTCTCCTCGAAGTTCCAGAGCGCGAAGTCGGCGCGCACGTTGGGATTACACGTGACCTCCATCTGTTCGAAGCCCCACTTGGGCAGCTGTTTGTTGTGCGAGTAGAGCGCGCAGCCGGCCATGTAGTGGATGAGGCGGATGCGGTCCGTCACCACGTGGATCTCGTCGCCCTCCTTGCCGTCCACCAGCTCGATCCGCCACACGTCGTTGCTGTCGCCGACACCGGCCTCCCCGTAGCCAGACACCTGGCGGCACAGATTCGAACCAGAGGTTATGGCCGCCGCCACAGACGGCAGCCCAACCTGAGCTAACCAGAGGGCACGAATGAAAAAGTTCCGGTTTTGTCACCATGCAGGGGGAAATGGTGAGATAATGGGCTGAATTTGCTTGCTTCTTATACAAGCAGACCGATAAACGTTGTAGCAGCCTCACGTCATCCTTCCGTGACCAGCAAGATACTTAGTCGGTCGGCTAGCATGGTAGCATTCCATGGGTGGTGCAATGAATGCTCATGACTGGGCGGGCCTCATGACCGAGACTGACTGTGTGGCCTGTCGCTACGATGCACCACCGTAGCGACAGTTACGGCGGTGCATCGTAGTTCGGTGGTGCATCGTAGACAGCTACGGTGGTGACGCGCTCAGTTACGGCCGCTACTAGCCGTACCGTAACTAAGCGAGGCCCGTGCGGACCGCATGGCAGGTGACTGACCGAGCACACTATACCACCAATGCCTGTATTAGGCAGACTGCTCAGATAACTTAGACTAAGTGCGATATATGACGACTTTGGCTGGGAGGACTACATCCTCAGCAGCATTGATTACGCAGAACTGATAACAGCAGGAGTGCATGAGCGGTGGCATCGAATGGGCGGATTTTCAAGAGTAGCTAGCCATTTAGATATAAGGGAACATGTCAGCTACATGGAATGCACAGCTGTCACAACATACCGGCGGACTGACCTGCAAGTGACACCTGGTGGGTGGTGGCCGGCGCCGGCGGCTGTGTGGACTGACCTGGAAGTGACACCTGGTGGGTGGTAGCCGGCGGCTGTGTGGACTGACCTGGAAGTGACACCTGGTGGGTGGTAGCCGGCGGCTGTATGGACTGACCTGGAAGTGACACCTGGTGGGTGGTGGCCGACGGCTGTGTGGACTGACCTGGAAGTGACGCCTGGTGGGTGGTGGCCGGCGGCTGTGTGGACTGACCTGGAAGTGACACCTGGTGGGTGGTGGCCGGCGCCGGCTGCTGTGCGGACTGACCTGGAAGTGACACCTGGTGGGTGGTGGCCGGCGGCTGTGTGGACTGACCTGGAAGTGACACCTGGTGGGTGGTGGCCGGCGCGCGTGTGGACTGACCTGGAAGTGACACCTGGTGGGTGGTGGCCGGAGGCTGTGTGGACTGACCTGGAAGTGACGCCTGGTGGGTGGTGGACGGTGGTGGCCGGCGTCGGCGGCTGTGCGGGCTGACCTGGAAGTGACATCTGGTGGGTGGTGGCCGGAGGCTGTGTGGACTGACCTGGAAGTGACACCTGGTGGGTGGTGGCCGGAGGCTGTGTGAACTGACCTGCAAGTGACACCTGGTGGGTGGTGGCCGGTGGTGGCCGGTGGTGGCCGGTGGTGGCCGGCGCCGGCGGCTGTGTGGACTGACCTGGAAGTGACGCCTGGTGACGGGCGCCGGGTACCGGTGGCTGTGCAGGTTTCTGCCGGATGGCTCGTGCTCCAGCCGGATCAGGTCGCCCGAGTACACCTTCTCCACGGGCAGATCGGGGTTCTCGGCCAAGTCGTCGATTCCCGGCACGTCCTCATTGTACTTCTTCACCAGCCTGCCGCGAGGTGTCGTGTGAGGCGGACCGCTGGTGGAACAGGTAGGCACGCGCAGACGCCGGACATCGCCCAGTTCAACGCTTGGCGACGTACTCCGGCGACATGGCGGCACCCGGGTGGCATCCTCAGACAAGCGACACGCTCTAACCACGCTGCATTATAAATAGCCGGCAAAGGAATCGAGTTCATTGCGGTGGCGATACACACTGCGCATCCCACTTGCTACCGCACCGGGCCAAATCTAGTGTTGCCCAGCGATGCCGTGTATCAGACAAGCGACACGCTCTAACCACGCTGCGATTATAAATAGCCGGCCCAAAAGGAATCGATGCCTGTCAATGCGGTGGCGATGACACAGGCATGCGCATGCCACTGAGTGGCGGCCGCACCGGGCCGAATCTAGTGTAGTGAGCCCAGCGATGCCGATGTGTCAGTGAGAGTGGGCGGCCCCATGACAGGGCTGCGATGCCGTGTGTCAGTGAGAGTGGGCGGCCTCATGACAGGGCTGCGATGCCGTGTGTCAGTGAGAGTGGGCGGCCTCACGACAGGGCTGCGATGCCGTGTGTCAGTGAGAGTGGGCGGCCTCACGACAGGGCTGCGATGCCGTGTGTCAGTGAGAGTGGGCGGCCCCATGACAGGGCTGCGATGCCGTGTGTCAGTGAGAGTGGGCGGCCTCACGACAGGGCTGCGATGCCGTGTGTCAGTGAGAGTGGGCGGCCTCATGACAGGGCTGCGATGCTGTGTGTCAGTGAGAGTGGGCGGCCTCACGACAGGGCTGCGATGCCGTGTGTCAGTGAGAGTGGGCGGCCTCATGACAGGGCTGCGATGCCGTGTGTCAGTGAGAGTGGGCGGCCTCACGACAGGGCTGCGATGCCGTGTGTCAGTGAGAGTGGGCGGCCTCATGACAGGGCTGCGATGCCGTGTGTCAGTGAGAGTGGGCGGCCTCACGACAGGGCTGCGATGCCGTGTCAGGAGAGTGGGCGGCCCCAGACAGGGCTGCGATGCCGTGTGTCAGTGAGAGTGGGCGGCCTCACGACAGGGCTGCGATGCCGTGTGTCAGTGAGAGTGGGCGGCCTCACGACAGGGCTGCGATGCCGTGTGTCAGTGAGAGTGGGCGGCCTCACGACAGGGCTGCGATGCCGTGTGTCAGTGAGAGTGGGCGGCCCCATGACAGGGCTGCGATGCCGTGTGTCAGTGAGAGTGGGCGGCCTCACGACAGGGCTGCGATGCCGTGTGTCAGTGAGAGTGGGCGGCCTCATGACAGGGCTGCGATGCCGTGTGTCAGTGAGAGTGGGCGGCCTCACGACAGGGCTGCGATGCCGTGTGTCAGTGAGAGTGGGCGGCCTCACGACAGGGCTGCGTACTGTGGTGCAGTGAGGGTGGGCGGCCTCACGACAGGGCTGCGATGCCGTGTGTCAGTGAGAGTGGGCGGCCCCATGACAGGGCTGCGATGCTGTGTGTCAGTGAGAGTGGGCGGCCCCATGACAGGGCTGCGATGCCGTGTGTCAGTGAGAGTGGGCGGCCTCACGACAGGGCTGCGATGCGCGGCCTCACGACAGGGCTGCGATGCCGTGTCAGTGAGAGTGGGCGGCCTCACGACAGGGCTGCGATGCTGTGTGTCAGTGAGAGTGGGCGACCTCACGACAGGGCTGCGATGCCGTGTGTCAGTGAGAGTGGGCGGCCCCATGACAGGGCTGCGATGCCGTGTGTCAGTGAGAGTGGGCGGCCCCATGACAGGGCTGCGATGCCGTGTGTCAGTGAGAGTGGGCGGCCTCACGACAGGGCTGCGATGCCGTGTGTCAGTGAGAGTGGGCGGCCCCACGACAGGGCTGCGATGCCGTGTGTCAGTGAGAGTGGGCGGCCCCATGACAGGGCTGCGATGCCGTGTGTCAGTGAGAGTGGGCGGCCTCACGACAGGGGCTGCGTGCGTGTCAGTGAGAGGGCCCCATGGGCTGCGATGCCGTGTGTCAGTGAGAGAGGGCGGCCCCATGACAGGGCTGCGATGCCGTGTGTCAGTGAGAGTGGGCGGCCCCATGACAGGGCTGCGATGCCGTGTGTCAGTGAGAGTGGGCGACCCCACGACAGGGCAATAATAGGGCGGCAGCGTGAGCCTGCGAACTCACTAATAGCGTGCAGCGCCGCAGGAAGACAACCGAATGGTGGGGATGCTAATGTCGAACTTTAATACGCACACATGGGCTTCCACATTTTAACCCCAGTAGAGGTAAAAACAACGCAATTATGAGGCCCGTCCTCTCATATCTCAACCCAACCACCCTTCGATTCTTAGACAGGTGGCGCTTGCACTCTACGACGCAACATCACCAAATACGTGGTGCTTCCTCCGATTCCTGGACTATCGTTTCAAACCAGACGTTTCAGTACCCCTTCTCGACTCTAGATTTCCGAGTTGTGCGACCGTTACTACCATGAACAGTATTTTCTGTCATTTATACGACTGGTTCCCAACTGATCATTACTCCTAAAACAATTCAGGGCCTACAACGAATAATGAATGCGAGACAATGAAGGCTTTACTAAAATGCAATTGGCGTCGCATGCTGAACGTCTTGTACGAGCGGCAACTGCGACACATTGTGACAGCAGCGAGGAGGGCAGAATAATGTGGGCAAAGAATCACTGCTTTTCGTGCATACGTCGTGAAACTGCTGTCGACTTGGCGTTAACGGGCGCACGGATTAAAAAATATCGCCAAAATGTTCGTGGGGTAGATTCAAGGAACATTAGCTGATGCTGAGGAGAGCTTGCTACGCAAATCAAGATGCGAGTGGGGAATTCAAATTTAAGGGCAGCACTGACAGATATTAACGTGCGGTCAATGTTCTGACACGCTCGGGCCCTCCCCTTCGCTATCGCGTCCAGTGCCCGATTTGGCGAGCTGCCACCTGCTCCCCTCAGCTGCCAAATGTGATCGCATAAAACAACCTACCTTTATCTGGCCAAAATGTCAATGCAGGCGGACGCTATAGTCACCTGAGCAATCGGCGCGGATACGCTCGCTGACGCCAATTAACCCCAGAATAGTTACTGAATCCAAGGTGACACTTCCAGCATCGTGCGGTCTTCTCGCCCTGGGAGCGCCCTTCACACACCAGCGTGTCAGCCGAAGCTGCACGTACCAGACGTTGTTGTAATCCTTGTGGGAGTAGGTGGTGATCTGCTGCTGCGACGGTCCGTTCTCCTCCGGGTAGAGGTGAGGATGCGAGTGCAGGTAGGCACCGGCCGTCCGGTGACTCTTCAGGGTCACCGTCGAGCCGTAGCAAATCTCCCTGTCAGACAAACACACAGGGCCGCTCGACAGGCAGGCAAACGTCACTAAGAGAGGAGCTGATCTCCCAGGGGATGGGAGAGCTCCGCAATAGACAGAGCCGAAGACAGATGGACAGATTCATGACGTGCACTACAGGCACAAATAGCTTCCTAAGCAGATTAGACACTCGAGCCAAACTAAGGGACGGGTTCGGCCTCCACGCCGGGCAGTCCAAACCGCATGTCGGGATATACCATGTCCGGGTTGTCCCACGGACGACACCCATCCCTCTCGCCACGACACGCGACCGGCACTCCACCCATCACCTTCACAGCACCCACCGCGACGCACATCCCTGACGCCCGCCGGTACCCTGGATCTCCCACACCCATCAGCCCACACCTCCCTGGTAGCTTCAGCCCAGCACTCACCACCACACTGGGTACCACCATACCCCTACCCAGCACTCACCACCACACTGGGTACCACCATACCCCTGACCAGCACTCACCACCACACTGGGTACCACCATACCTACCCAGCACTCACCACCACACTGGGTACCACCATACCTACCCAGCACTCACCACCACACTGGGTACCACCATACCCTACACAACACTCACCCCCACACTGGGTACCACCATACCCTACCCAACACTCACCCCCACACTGGGTACCATCATACCCTACCCAACACTCACCACCACACTGGGTACCACCATACCCCTACCCAACACTCACCACCACACTGGGTACCACCATACCCCTACCCAGCACTCACCACCACACTGGGTACCACCATACCCCTACCCAGCACTCACCACCACACTGGGTACCATCATACCCTACACAACACTCACCACCACACTGGGTACTACAATACCCATACCCAGCACTCACCCCCACATTGGGTACCATCGAACCCTACCCAGCACTCACCCTCACATTGAGTACCACCATATCCCTACCCAACACTCACCACCACACTGGGCACCACCATACCCTGCCCAACACTCACCCCACATTGGATACCACCATATCCCTACCCAGCACTCACCACCACACTGGGTACCACCATACCCTACCCAGCACTCACCACCACACTGGGTACCACCATACCTACCCAGCACTCACCACCACACTGGGTACCACCATACCTACCCAGCACTCACCACCACACTGGGTACCACCATACCCTGCCCAACACCAGTGTTAAATTATTCGCAAAATAGGGTGGAATTTACCACTTTCTGAACACTCAATCGACATCCTGCTCCAAGAAGTATAGACATCCTGCTTCTTGATGCATGCTTATGAAGTGTCTCCTTTCTAACATTACCTCGTTTGTTAAGTAGCATGATCATGCTCTTGATAAAGGGTGGTGGTACACGAATATTCGGCAATGCAATTTCAGGTAAGTGGATTATTCATAATGTGAACATCACTAGGGTATATATTATTTTTTATATCGCTATCACAAATATAGCTCTTTCTAACATTTGAATATCAAAACAAATGATGAGGGTACAAACATTGGCTCAAGTTTAAGTCTGAAAACATCAAAGGCACTTGGAATGATACTAATTTCATGACAAATTTCGACATCCTACTGTGTTCGTTTCGACATCCCACACCTAACGAAAAAACAATATTTTCACACTGCCCAACACTCACCGCGGCATGCTGGCGTTGTGCAGCGAGTTGCCCTCCAGCTGGCTCTGGAAGGCCGAGCCGTAGTGTCCGTCGCCGGGGCCAGACTTGGTCAGCACGGAGAAGTGCACAAAGTAGGCGAACATGTAGATGAGCGTGGGCAGCAGGATCAGACAGAGCGCGCGCGCCGCGAAGTGGCGCAGCGTGTAGCCGATGGGGCGCGACAGGTCGCCCAGGATGTCCCAGACGTCCTTGACGGTGTACAGGCCGACCAGCACCACCACGAACAGGCCGACGAACTTGACGGAAATGGCGCCCGCCAGCATGGCGCCAGTGAACGCCATCCAGCTCCACCAGCTCACAGAGAACGGGCTGCGGCGGCGCCGGCGCTCGGTCAAGGTCACACGGTCGATGGGGTCACGGGGGCAGTCAAGGTAACGGGAGCAGAGAGGGATACACGGTCGGTAAGGCTACTTGGTTGGCGAGAGGCCCATTGTGGAAAAGAAGCTACAGGACTACAAGACTACATGATTACAGAACTGCAGAACTACATGACCACAGGACTACAGGGCCACAGTGCTACAACAGGCTACAGTGAAACGGCCACAGGGTGAATGGAGGCCCAGTGCTAGTAAGGGTCGCGGGGTCGGTAAGGTTTATTGAGTTCGAGATGGTAACATGGTGAATGGGGGCTACGATGTCAGTGAAGGTCGCAGGGTCAGTATAAGTCGCAGGGTACGAGAGCGTTGCAGAACGGATGGGGCTTACTTGGACAGTGAAGATCACATGTGGCAATAGGAGGACCTCCAACCGCGATGACAAGTGTTATTGATAGGAAGCCTATATGCCTGATCAAGCTCAAAGAAGGTCACCTCTCGCATCCTTCGACAGATAACAGTACAACATAATGACCAACCTGCAAGACCAACAAATACCTAACATGCACGCAATCATACAAAATGCACCCGCCAGACGAACATATACTGAACATCCATACAACCATACACAATTCGGAAACTGAAGGCACAAGGAAGCCTGGCTGGTTATTGGTTTTACGACACATCGAGCGTTGAGTCATGTAGCGTCGCCAATCTCTCACGCCGATTGGTCGCGGGCGAAGAGTAGCGACAGGTGAGACTTGAACCCACAACCTTTCGATTGTGAGACGAGCAACTTACCCCTAGGCTACTCGTCCCCACACAAGGAAGCCTAAAAACGAAGCTACGCATGACATATAGCCAGAGATAAACACGAGCAAACGAGTAGCAGCGCCGAAAAGGAGTGTCGCAGCGCTTGCACCGGACACAGCAGGGCACCGCACCTCTCATGTTGCCTTACGCAGTTGTCACCCACTGGGCCGGTAAGTGTGGCATAGGGAGGACATCTTGACATGCGCAACATAAATTGGTGCCATAGGTGGAAAACGGCAGGTGTAGAACATGAGGTATCAGGGAAATCAAGTAGATTTGTCCGACAACCAGCACCTTCACGGAAGACCTCCACCGGGGGAGTCAGGGGTCTTAGTTGATCAACGTTAGATGTTTCCCAAATGTTGAATTTCGGGGTACCGGCTGGAGCATGCGCTTTTTCATCTCCATTAAATCACTATAATTCACCGCACGAAAAATCCCAGGGAAGCCTTTGCGCACAATGCTAATGAGAAAAGTGATACAATGTGAAAGGCATTGGGGATCGTATACCCACGCACCATCTGGTACGTGCATCGGGTGCAATCAAGACTACTTTATCACGGCGGTAAAGGTATACACCCACTCGCCATCTGGTACGTGCATCAGGTGCAACGGAGATTACCTCACCACGGTGGCAGAGGTACTTGGGACCATGTACCCACTTGCCAAATGGTACGTTGGTTGGTTGGTTATTGGCTTTACGACACATCGACCGCTGAGTCATGTAGCGGTGCCAATCTCTCACGCCGATTGGTCGCTGGCGAAGAGAAGCGACAGGTGAGGCTCGAACCCACAATCTTTCGATTGTGAGACAAGCAACTTACCCCTAGACCACTCGTCCCCTCCATATGGTACGTGGATCGGGTGCAATGCCCTTACCACGGCAGTAGAGGTATTGGGGAGCATGTACCCACTCGCCATGTAGTACGCGCATCGGGTATAATGGCGACTACCTTATCACGACAGTAAAAGTATGCACCACCTCAACATGTCGTACGCGCATCGGGTATAATGCCACTGTCTTACCGCGGCGGTAAAAGTATGTACCAACTCAACATGTAGTACGTGCATCAGGTATACCACTGTCTTACCGCGGCGGTAAAAGTATGCACCACCTCAACATGTCGTACGCGCATCGGGTATAATGCCACTGTCTTACCGCGGCGGTACAAGTATGTACCAACTCAACATGTGGTACGCGCATCGGGTATAATGGCGACTACCTTACCACGGCGGCAAAAGTATGCACCACCTCAACATGTCGTACGCGCATCGGGTATAATGCCACTGTCTTACCGCGAAGGTAAAAGTATGTACCAACTCAACATGTGGTACGCGCATCGGGTATAATGTCACTGCCTTACCACGGCGGTAAAAGTACCATGGTCCCATTTGCTACGTGATACGCGAGTCGGGTTAAATGGCTACTACCTTAGCACAAGGAGGAAATAAAAATTCGTTCCATAGAAACAAGCACGCTACACACGCCCGACCAGATATCTTGGTGTGCTCCGACAGACCATGCGCCACACCCTGGTACCGCACCAGTTCCAGCTGGATATCTCGGTCCGCTCCGACAGACCATGCTGCCCGCCCTGGCGCCGCACCAGTTCCAGCTGGATATCTCGGTCCGCTCCGTCAGACCATGCTGCCCGCCCTGGCGCCCTGGCGTCAGACCATGCTGCCCGCACCAGTTCCAGCTGGATATCTCGGTCCGCTCCGTCAGACCATGCTGCCCGCCCTGGCGCCGCACCAGTTCCAGCTGGATATCTCGGTCCGCTCCGACAGACCATGCCGCCCGCCCTGGCGCCGCACCAGTTCCGGCCGGTTATCTTGGTGCGCTCCGTCGGGCCGTGCAGGCTCCCGCGGCACGAGGCAGCGTGCGTGACGTGACGTGCCGTGACGGCCGAGACGCCCGGCACGGTGAAAGTGAGCGCGCGCCGCCGCGGAGAAAGCCGGCCGGCTCGGCGGCGGACCTGAGCGGCCGGCGGGCTCACGGCGCTGGTCAGGGAGCAGCGCCTCCAGGCAACCGCGCTGGTCAGGGAGCAGCGCCGCCAGGGAACCGCGCTGGTCAGGGAGCCGCCGCCAGACGCGCGCAGGAGCCGCGCCGCCAGGGAGCCGCGCCAGCCAGGAGCAGCGCCGCCAGGGAACCGCGCTGGTCAGGGAGCCGCGCCGCCAGGCAACCGCGCGGGTCAGGGAGCCGCGCCGCCAGGGAACCGCGCTGGTCAGGGAGCCGCGCCGCCAGGGAACCGCGCTGGTCAGGGAGCCGCGCCGCCAGGGAGCCGCGCCGGTCAGGGAGCCGCGCCGCCAGGGAGCCGCGCCGGTCAGGGAGCCGCGCCGGTCAGGGAGCCGCGCCGCCAGGGAGCCGTGTCGCTAGGGAGCCGCCGCCGTAGAATGGTCAGGGAACCGCGCCGGTCAGGGAACCGCAGTGGTCAGGGAGCCGCAGTGGTCAGGGAGCCGTGCCGGTCAGGGAGCCGCAGTGGTCAGGGAGCCGCAGGGAGCCGCAGTGGTCAGGGAGCCGTGCCGGTCAGGGAGCCGTGCCGGTCAGGGAGCCGCGCCGCCAGGTGGGCTCACCGGCTGACGTACGGTCACTGACAGCGGGAAATCCGACCACTGACGCACTCTGACACAGGCTGTTACGTTATCTCGCAGCGGACGAGAAATAAAAGTAGTTGTTCCCCGGAAGTGTATGTTGAAGGCAATCAGGGAGGAGTGCTTGTAATAATATTTATTAAACAGGGTACTGCATGGCTTCGACACCTGTTGCTCCAGACCGGAGCGCGCCATGGCAGTCGAGTGGAGTGTGTTGGTGGCCTGAGGGTACGACCGGGTCACCATGGCCTGTCTGGCGCCGGGTCAAACGGCCGATGACGCCCCAGGACCCCGACCCAGCTTTCTCGGCTGCGATCCACTGTCAGCACCCACGTCGTATTGTAGCCGCGGCAAACACACGCCATGATTATTCACGTGCAATTTGGCAGCTCAGTCCTTTGAAGCGGCCGGGAAGCAGGCCCAGCACGTCAGCGGCACCAGCACACCGCGCCTCGGACATAGTGTCGAAAGCCACGCAGGCCAGACGGCGCATTAATCAAGGAACTCAGAGGAATGATGATGCAGTTAGAGATACCTGGACGAGGCAAAGAACACATGCGACTCATCGGACGCACTGATTATGATCAGCTTATATCTCATTTGTGAGTTTTGCGCATTGCTGGTGGATTCGCACAGCACGATCTCACTTTAATCCGTCCTGTAGCGGATGACGCCTTGTCAAGAAAAAACCTCACTACCGTCACCTATGCGGAAGAGTTCATGCAACATATGCTGCATCAACTAAATATATACGTTGCATCAACTATTAAAACATAATTCCCATGTTTTTATTATTGCTCTTGCTGCCAAGCTACCTCGTTTCCGTGACATTTAGCACGCACATTTTCCAATGGATGGAACTGATAAACAAAACAAAATGTCTTGCCTCGATGCTGTAAACGACCCACGTGATGCAATTTCAAGTGGTTATTTTTGGATATGGACATGCTTTTCAAAAAGATGAAACTGCATTCGTGACTAATATGCAATTGCATGTATGGATGTGTGGATGTATTTATTCGTGTGTATACTACTTGACCGCTGTAATTGGATCTATTTTAATGCAGGAAAACAGAAAATCCCGGGCTTGCTGAACTTCGCAGCCAGGTCCATAGAACAAATGGATTATCCATATTTCCATTTCATTAATTCAAACTGGTATTCATGCAGAATCAATTTTCTACCAGGGCGTAAGATGCAAGGTAACGTTGAAAGGTCCTACATCGCAAAATTAAATGTCAATATTGCTACATTTCCTTTTCCATATCTGGTTGGACAAACACGAAAACGAAACGCCTGGTAACCCAGCGCTGGAAAGCGACCTTCGAGTGCCAGATTTAGCCAAGTTTTAGAATATAACGCTGAAACATGCCGAGTCCTGTCGTAAACTACCTCGCTTGTGGGGCGTGACGCTTCGTCTTAATTGGAGTGAAGCGAGGAGTAACCTCGAATTCCCAAAGGGACTTGACCTTGAAGTTGCCTTCAATATGCTCGGCCTCCGAGCTTCAAGTCCGAGCCGGTCAGTGGCGGTGATGGAGCAGGATGTTTGCGTGAGGTCGTGCCAGCCAGGCCGGCGCCAGACCCGTGCGGCGGCAGTGCCGGGGCCGGGCCCATCAGGCGCAACAGGCGCAACAGGCGCAACAGGCGCAACAGGCGCACCGCCACACCCGTCCGCCATTAGTCAATCGCACGTATTTATAGTGGCCATCGGCCGGTCGGTATCGGAATGCGCCGCTGACCTTTGTGTCGGGTGTGGCGGGCGGCGCAGCATGCAGGGGATCACCGCCGGCGGCAGACGGCCGGCCGCGCGCCCAGGGCAGGTCGGCTGTGAGGCGGAGACCCGCCACGCGCCACGCCATGTTCGCTGCCGTCCTGTTCGCGGTCACCATTGTGGCGCTGGTGTACACCACATGGAAGAAGCTCAGTCAGCAGCCCCCCGGTGAGTGTCGAGTGCGACCGGTGAAGCACGACCGGCTGGATGTCGGCCTCGGTCGCTTGCTTCCAGAGGTATCGATACGTCGACTTTTTCGCGATATGTTTCGAGCGAAACGCAGGATATGGTTTCGTAATATGCTCTGAGCATGATGAAGCCCAGAATATCAGCTTCAGCGTACCATCGACACCTTGCTTCTACGGGGGGGTCGTGGCAACAATATTCGGCTAGCAGTATCCGCCGGCCGTGCACCACTCCGTCAGGAGAGTCACCCTTTCCGGTACGTGGAAACTCTCATGATGAATCTTGCATTTGATCCACGCCTGCTGGAGCCTCATCACCAGCGGCCCGGTTCCACTTGTTTCCTACCTAATTCCACCTGCGACTCTACGCTCGTCAAGTGCCGCTCCCGTCCCCACGCCTATGGTGTCTGAATGGTCACGTGAGCCGTAAGCTAGCACAGCCCCGGGTCGCGTGAACGCGCCGTAAATCGCGCCGCGTGCTGCAAGCATATTCCTGCACGGCTACGCTTTGAACACAATGAGCTACTCCGTAGCGAGCCAGAACAATCTATATCTTTGGACAATGAGAGGGGAGAACTGGCCGAACCACAGCCATCATAATTATAACTTTCAGAAGTATTTAGACACATTGATAGCGTCTACCAGACCTCCAACAAGTGTTTCTCTGCGCATACCTAAATTAAAGATGCAACTCAACTGCTTCATCTTATCTTCACCTCACACCTCAACTGCTTATTCAGTCTTACACATTTGATGAACATTACCGAGTTAATAAGATACTCTAAATTATGAAACAAAGACATCCTCGGTTGCCGTGTTTCAGTCGCTTCTGCCCCCATGATGACGCACATCACTTCTTTTTCAAACACAAAGACCCAGCTGAAATTGAGCTTTGAAATGGCCACAGGGTGGTGGCGCCCTAGCCCTGCTCTCGACGTCAGCGGGTGACCGGCGGTCGTTGCAGGTCCGTGGGGTCTGCCGGTGGTCGGCCACCTGCTGCAGATGGACCTGGCGGCGCCGTACGAGCCGCTGTGCCGCTGGGCACGCCGCCACGGACCCATCTACCAGGTGCGCATGGGCGCGCTGCCGCTGGTGGTGGTATCCGACCCGGGCCTGCTGCGGGACGTGCTGGCGCGGCCTGAGGTGACGGCGCGGCCCGCCACCGTGGCGCAGCGCCTGCTGCCCGAGGGGCGAGGCGGCATCTCGCGCGCAGACGGCGAGCTGTGGGGCGAGGCGCGCCGCCTGCTGCTGACGCGGCTCGCCCGCCTCGGCGAGCCGGACGACCCGCTCGAGGACGAGATACAGCTGATGGCGGTCGGCTTCCTCAACAGCTTCCTGCTCAACAACAACGGGCGGCGGGTGCAGCTGGGCCAGGAGCTGAGCGCGGCCGTGACCAACATCCTGTGGCTGGTGGTGGCCGGCGAGCGGTACGGCGCAGAGGACACCGACATCCTCGAGGCAGTGACGGCCGTCGGCCACGCGGCCAACCGGTGGCACGCGGCCGCGCTCGCCGACGCCTTCCCGTTCGCCGAGCAGCTGGCGCTGATGCTGGTGCCGCCCGACCTGGCGCAGGAGGTGGACGAGCTGGCGACGCGGCTGGTGGCGCCGCAGCTGGCGCGCAGACGGTCGGCGCCAGCCGCCGCGCCGCGCGACTTCATCGACGCCTACCTGGCCGACATTCGGCGCCGGCCTGCGCTGCTCAGCGAGACGCACCTTACGCACTGCGTCGTGGACGTGCTGCTCAGCGGCTGCGAGCCGACGGCCGCCACGCTCGAGTGGGCCGTCTGCTTCCTCTGCGCGCGGCCAGACGTGCAGCAGCGCGCCCAGCAGGAGGTCGACCAGGTGATGGCCGGGCGCGCGCCGCGCTGCGCCGACCGCGCCGCCATGCCGTTCGTGGCGGCGCTGCTGATGGAGACGCAGCGGCGCGGCGACGTCACTCCGCTGGGCGTGCCGCACGGCGTGACGCGCGACATCGTCGTCGCCGGCTACCGGGTGCGGCGCGGCGCGCAGCTCACGCCCGCGCTCAGCGCCATGCACCTGAACGAGCGGCTGTTCCCGGAGCCGCTGCAGTTCCGGCCGGAGCGGTTCCTGGACGCCACCGGCCGGCTGCTGCCCTCCGACAGCCTGCTGCCGTTTCTCACCGGGCGGCGACAGTGTCCCGGAGAGGCGCTGGCCACCGCCGTGCTCTTCATCTTCCTGACGGCCATGCTGCAGCGGTTCAGCTTCCGGTTCCCGGACGGCTTCGAGCACGACTTCGCGTCCCGGCGGGACAGCCCGCACGTGCGCCGGCCCAAGCCGTTCAAGTTCGTGCCGGAACTGAGGACCGAGAAGTAGGCGGACGGGGGAGCGGCCCGACTCGCCGACAACTGCGGCCTTCAGAAAGCTCAGCCGAGACGATGCGACAGGATGTGGCTGCGCGGTGCAATCAACTGGAAGACGCTGAATCTCTCGCACCCGGTTGGAAATGGGCAATCCGGCCGAGACCGCACCGGCAACACACAGTCAGTGTGATAGTACCCCTGCACTGGACTCCTGTCCACCGCTCCGCCGCTACAGAACCAGTTCCGAAGATGGAACTGGCGTCGTGCGAGGCGCGCGGAACACGACGAGCAAACCGACCTTGTCTGCTTTCCCTGGCCCTGTCCCCGAGCAAGCTGTCGGCAATCCCTCTCCCTGACGGGGAGACAGTGTTGAATTATGTGCCCCGTTCTAGGGCTCGTCCAGCCAGCCGGGCAGGCTGTGACTTAGTGGCCAGCTGGAACAGCCCCGAAAATTGGCGCCCGTAGACCACCAAAGACTCGTCCAGAGGTCGCAGACCGGCCAGCTGAAGCAGAAGTGTAGCTGTTTGCAGTCAGACGGCGCGTGCGGACGACAGGGGCTTCGGACGTGTTCGGAACTGCTGCCAGCCAATAGGCGGATTCCCTCGCGTCCTCCAAATGGCCGCCAGCTGGGCATAGGCTCTTGTGGGATTGTCTTTGAAGGGGAAGGGAGAGCCTCCACGGACCGTGGGCAACTTACTTGTGCCGCTGGTTGTAGAACTTGCTCTGACCCATGGCAGAACCCATGATGAAGAACATGAGGATGGGGTCCAACAAGATGTACTGGTTGAGGGTCACCATGCCGTTATCTGTGGGTGAAGTGTGTTTCAAAGGTGTGCACCGCCCGAGTACAGAAACACCAGCGCGCTGTTGAGATCTAGCGTCCCACAATCCGTGCTAGCCCGACTGTTCTTAAAGTGTTACCCCTTTACCTCATCAACGCTGGATTGATGTTCGTCGCTGATTAGCCACACAATAGAACATGTACATTTGATAATAGTTGTAGGGACACGCGCCAAGTCCAAGATAACGGGATATTTGCCCAGCGGATGGCTAATAAGCACCCACAAGCTAATTATACCATGTGTTAATAAATGAACAAGAACATGTTGGCAGAACGTATGCTCAGCGCCAAGTCAGACTCGGCCCAACATGGCACCACATATCACCCCGGTTGGGATTGGCTACACCAAACGCCCGGGGGTGGAGAGTTGGAGCGACATACAGCGTGACATGACAGGTTAAAAAAACGCATCGTTGACAGCCTATCCGAGGTCGCCTCCTCAGTCTGCAATGGTACATAACCACGAATCCGTCACACATGACACAGTTTCACGTAGAAAGTCGGCAGCAAGCCGACAACAAAGGCGCGATTAATACACAAGCCACTCAGATAACATTTGTGAGCGGTGAGTCACTCCGCTCGAAATCTCGTCACAAGATCTCCATGCTGCAGTGCCGCTGGCAGTCAGTGCGCAACCGGCGCGACACGCCGGAGCTCGACAACCCTCCGGCCTCACCGGCACACACCCCGGGCACGACCAGCACTCACCGAACAGGATGGCGGCCGCGGCGAACGTGGCGGCCGGCAGCGCGTGCGTCAGCTCCCAGACGGTGATGAACGCCATGGGCACCAGAGACGCGCCCATCAGCGTACAGCCCTACCGCCGCACGCGCCGCACACCAATCAGCACACACGGCACGGCCGACAGACATGGCGTACAAACACATCTCTGCAGCCGGCTGGCATGAGACAATATGGACAAAAACAACCTAAGCTGGAGAACCAATGTAGTGCCTCTAGCATCTCAATTGTAAGGACATTGCAAAAACGGTGCCATCTTCGCATATTTGCGCTAAGTTACTAGCCGCAATATCATATGGGAGGTGCTTATGGCATGCAGTAGAGCTTCCAACATGTCGCATTAAACCATTTGGTAGGAAGATGCCGCATTTTCCAATATACACTTGCCATCGAGGTTATTATAACACAAGATTGATAGTATCAAGAGAGAACAGAGGGTGCATATTAGCTTGCAAGGAGCAAACAAAAAGAACACACACACACACGCCCCTATGTATATGCGTATGTGTATGCATATATACATATACATATATGATTATATGTTTATATATATATATATATATATATATATATATATATATATATATATATATCAGTTAACAAGATGGGATCTCTGTTAAAGATACCAATGCATATTTATCAAGGTAATTTGGACTATCGCTTACCTGTCACATATCTACAGATGCATCATCCACAAACACACAGAGGAAAAGGCAAGGGGTGGGGAGGAACATACAGTGCCATGGGTGTTGTGGCGAAATTGGAAGAGCATCACGTAATATTCTATACATATGTTAACATACACAGTACCAACAACAATATGGAAATGATGTGTTACCATTCTCATTCCAAGGTAGTGTGTTTCATTGTACTTCTGGCCTGGTTTTTCAAACTCGAATGTACCATCATAACCGCTGAGGTAGCCAAAGCCAGCAATCAGCATCTGCAAACACGATACAAAAATTAGAATACCTGCTGTATTCAAGCTGAACAACACAAAATGCATTAATGGCATCATGACAACCACACCATTCCATATTGTCAGTGTCAAGCTGATATGTTAGATGCATCTATGGCCTTTGGCAACGAGAAAGAGGTACGTAAGGAGCATGTTCTACAACGAAAAAAGATCAACTTAGACCAACAGGAGAAAACAACTAAATTAAAAAATTCGCCAACAAATCCTCCTGACCCAACCTCACCCCAGCACATTCCCAGATGGAGCTTATTGATGCACCCTTGTCATATCTCCATGATGCAGCATACGCATGATTCAAAAAGATCATCAGGACTCAGAGTAGAATCGACAGCAATATCATGAGGCACCAATAATATACAACGCTACTAAAAGAAACTGAATGAAGTATGACAGTATTGTAAATAATGTCACTTGATATACTTCTGCTTCACATGGGGACATTCATACTAAGAAGCAGATCCAGACTGCATGGTTGAGACATGAACTCACCTTTCCAGTTGGAGGATGCACATCAAAGAAGAAAGTTCTGTTGATATACCAGCTTGCCATTTTCCCAAAGTGGGTTTCGTCCCATCTGCACAGCATGCAAACATTAAATGTACTGTTACATAATACACTACATGCACTTTTATATATACACTCATGTTCGCACGCGCGCACACACGCGCACGAGCACGCATATGCATGCACTCACATATTATATATATACATATACATATATATATATATATATATATATATATATATATATATATATATATTATATATATACATACTACATATATATGTTTCCATATTTGAAGACATGCACGACATTGTATACAAATCCTTCCTTTTATTTAACCACACCAAACCCCACCCTGTCTCGGGGGGGTTGAAGACCCCTTCTAAAATTCAAACTAAGCATCGCACGAAAACGAAAGAGGTGTCACCGGAAAGCACTCGACGAGTAGGGTTCGGGTCCACCCTCCAAAACAACTTACCCCCAAAAGTGACGTCAAAGGGGGGCTAGATTTTCACAACTTTTCATGACTTACATTATGTTTTTGACTCTGGGGAGTTCATTTTGGGATATATGAAAACAACAAAATTTATTTGGAATGGGAATGGGAAAAGGACAGCGAAATCGACCAGGGCTATCAGTTTTTTTCTCCCCCAATTTTTTATTTCAAAATTTTGAGTTCTCAAGTTTTCTTAAATTTTCCTTTTCGAATGGGTAGAGCAGACCGAGAAAG
Source organism: Imbricaverruca yamaguchii (assembly GCA_034440575.1). NCBI lineage: Eukaryota > Metazoa > Arthropoda > Thecostraca > Neoverrucidae > Imbricaverruca > Imbricaverruca yamaguchii. Next base: position 413,569 of record JAOTOL010001262.1, on the reverse strand, counting down.
GTTGTTGGAAGTCAACTTGCCCTAATAAAAATGCTTACTTTAGCCAAAATCCTGTATTTGAACTACAATTTATGCATCCATTAAAGTGTGACGAACGGTTGAACTTTATTGGAGGTGACCTCACTTGATCTTGACTAACTCGTTGACCCTAGACGACCTGACCCAGAAATTTTGAATCAGCATGTCAAATTGATGTGGGAAAAGGTATGCCAAATTTGGGAGCGCTGCCGGGCGCCGTTCGTCCGCCATCCGCGAAAAACCTGAGGGGGCGGTTGAAGACCCCCCGAGACGGGATGGGTTAGTATAAATGAACATTTGCGATACAGACTTCCATGCAAACAATTGCACTTACTACAATGTGTAAACACTGTTGCCATGGAAACGAGGCTCCTATCAAGGGCTGTTCTAAAGACGTGCGGTATAAACGACGCCGACTTACGCCACGTGGTCGGGACAGTCAACTTTATACAGCCTGGTTGCCAGAGTAAGGCAGACCACCAGACCGAAGGTAGTCCACCATGTATGATCATCTTTGCTGTTTCTGAAAGCAGAACATTTGTCACTTTTCTGATCCACCCTGTGCGGTTAACCTAACAAGGCAAATGAAATTGTGCATGGATGAATAGTCATCAAACACCAGCATAATACCGCACTACAGTCGCTGGACGAGCGAGGGAAAGAGGCGAGCAAAACTGGACCGGATAGCCGATGCTCCCCTGCTGCAGGCACAGGACCGGGCATCATGCCAACTGTAGCTGTGCTCCTTTGGCACATTGTGAAGACATGCAACTTATTTGATCCAATTTCCACAGATGGGCAGTGATTTCAAGAACAGGCAACCCATCCTGAAAATTTGACACAGTCCATTCAAATTTGAAATGCATTAGATTTGGCAGAGGAGCCAAAGTGTGGAAATTGCCTACAAGGTAGGCAAATTGACACTGAAAAACAACCAGATTCAGACTAAATCAGCTGCGGTCTTACAGAAATCTGGCCAATCAGCTGAGCATCATGCATGTAGCTCACACTCAAGTACCATGCCAAACTGTGAAACTAGCACAGGTGCCACTCTGTGCCAGTACTGTTCAGCTCACAGTATTCCAACTCAGTGTACACCGCATACAACCGTCTAACACAGCACACTCCATTGGGATGACACCGGCGGCACAGTCTCTGGGGCTTGGAACACGCAGGTCCAATAGCGGGTGGCGGCTGGCCAGCCATCAGCTCGTGCTGGTTAAACCAATGCTAACTTTGTTACATCACAGAAACTTTTTTTTAAATGAACAAGAGATTAGCATGCTTACAGAAAATATATTGGCCAAAGAAGCTGAAATAAAACATAATGTTAGGCAACTGGGTTTTAGGGCACATCAACTACTATGGTCATACTGCACCCATTAAAATCAAGCATAAACTATTGCATATAATTATGGGTGAAAGTATCCCAATTTAGAATATTGTAACCAATAAGTTGCCAGGTTTTCAAGAGTGATGGTCAGGCTGAGTTATTGTCAGATCTAGGGGGAAGGGCAACTGGAGGAATGGGTATCCTCATGGGGGTAGGGTATCTTGATGACTGGAAGAAGGCACCCCCATAGGATGCTGAAATGTACCCCTTTGAAAGTATAAAATCAAAGCACTTCTTTGGGTTCAACATATGCCTACCTGCAGAATGATTGAGTGCACCAACAATCGGAACATTTTCATCAGTGGTGCCTCAAAACTTTACCCCAGCTGGTGTGTGCTATTGACAGTTTGCTTATCACTGGCACTGCAGCACAAAAGTTGCAAAGTGGCTGATGTCACAGCATTTTTGGCAGTATTGTTTCATGGGAAATGTACAGTGCAATAAAATTGTATTCTATTTTATGTTGCACTGCCATACAAAGTAGAAAACTTAACTTTGTCTCATATTTTGTCATTACCTACAACATCACGGTGAACCTTAAATGGTAGTACAGCAATATACAATATACCAGCCTAGCCCCAGAAACTCATGATGACCTAAGACATACACTTCTGGATGATGGATGGGATAAACCAACACCTTCAGATATCAGATGACATAAAACCTACACATATGGATACTGAGCCATGTGAAACTACAATTTTCAAGGCATGTCAAAGGAGTTGACTCCTTTGACTTGAGTTGAAACTCCTTGAAATTTCTCTTTTCAAATGCAATATTTATGAGTGTGCTCAACATGATGTACCACTCATTTCTTTGAAAATTCATTCTTCTCAGTTGGGGGGGCAAAAATACACCCAAGAAGGAGGTTGGGTAAAGGCATAAAAATAATGTTCAAAACTTGGAAAAAAGGAGCATAACCTATTCTAACATAGCATTACCTTCCATGCGAGAACACATTCTTTTTCAAAATGGAAAATTTTCACCCTTCTTTTAGGTTGGAAAACTTGGAAAACTTGGAAAAAAAAAAAAACTTAGTCCCTAAATCTCACAAAAAGATTAGTTTTAAAAATAACTTACAACAAAAGTCTAACCCAACATAACTTAGGCCTAAACATTTGTATGCTTCATGGAAGCCAAATGTGTGTCAAATGCCTCATGATTACCTTAAACTGCAAAAATGCCACGACAAAGGTGTATCCTAACCTAGCTTAACCAAACTAAACTCCTTTGCATTCTTCATGGATCAAATAAGTACATAGAAGTTGTCTTGTAGTTACGTTAAACTGGAATAAACATTTCTATATTTACCACACTCAAAGCACTCATTCTGGCATTATGTTGGTATTGACATTGGGGCCACTGAGCACAAATCTGAAAAAAGTGCATGGACTGGACTTTTTCATACTTACTCAAAAATGCCTTTCTCTCCTATTTCCTTGGGAAATAACCTCAAGTATATTTTGGGGGGTTGATTTGCCACCAACTGAAAACCAAGAATTTACACAGAAAGCAAGTGGTCCCATCATCTTAACCACATTCATAATCATTGCATTATGATAAATTCAAACAAGTCACAAAATACCTACCTACCTAAAACAATGCTAAAATAATAGTTTCTTTATAGCTGCAGGATGCAAAATTACCATGGAAGTAATGAGTTCAAACACTTGTGAAATCCTTCCAGCTAAATTTTAAGAGGAATGAGTAGGCAAGATTGTAGCTATTTTGAGTACATTTAGAGGTGCCTAATTTGGGGATATTAATATCAACAATAATGATATGAATACCCATTCAATAAACAAGTGTTCTGCAGCACAACACATGGGCAATCCCCTTGTCTCGATCTGCACCACAGTACATTCAGTATCATGACCACAGGTCCATTATGGTAAGCATAAGTATGATACTTATAAATGGGATATTATTAGAAATAAGGCAAGGAGACTTCACAAGGACACCAAGAAGCATAATGTCTATACATATTTGGGAAGTATGTTGATTCAGTGTTTAGTAAGTGGTATATTCCACCTTGTTTCATGACTAATTTAAGGCACACATTTCCTGACAATATGGCATGGCATTCCACATCAATAGGTTTTCATGTGGTAACTGTCATATCTGCCCTGTGGCAGTCTATACCTCTGGGTACCCACCTAGGTACTTGGGGCAGTCCATACCTCTGGGTATCTACCTAGGTAGGTAGGTACCTACCTGTAGACATGTAGGTAGGTACCTAGGTGCTTATGTAGGTAGGTAGGTACCTATGTAGGTAGGTGGGTACCTACCAATGTAGGTAGGCACCTATGTAGGTAGGTGGATATATCTACCTATATATACATACATACCTATCTATGTAGGTAGGTATACCTATATATGTAAGTAAGTAGGTTGCTAGGTACCTACCTACTTACCTACCTACCTAGCCATGTTGAGATGAAGGCAGAACTTACCTAAACTTATGTATCCACTTTGACAGGCTCACTGGATCATTGTCGGAGTTCCTTGCGGTTTTTTGTTTCATTTTCAAGCTCTACAACACGTACTTACAAACACGTACTAAATAAACGTTAGTTATTACCCCCACACCACCCTAAACTCCTCGACGCCCCAAAAGCAACAGGTGGAAACCCGGCTGTTGTGTGGAGAGAAAGTTCGGTCGTTGGATTATATGGCCTTGGGTCGTTGGTGAACGCCACGTATGTTTCCTTTTTGTCTCGTTCTTCTTACTTCCGTGATGTAATCAGAGCCGTATTGTGCGATTTTAATTACATATATGCAATATTTGTATGTTCATAGCGGAAATATTTTGTAAAATTTTAAACAAATATACTTTATTGTTACAGAACATTGATTAAACATTTCAATAACTTCACTTGTTGAGCAAAAAGTACAGAGTATTCCATAGAAACGTCATATATACGGCATTTTTGTCCTTCCTTCACTTACCCGATCCCTCAACTCGAACTCGAATTGAAGAAAATGCGACGAAACCGATGAGAATGCTAAAGGGATGCGGTAGGGTTGGGGAAAGGCGAGCTGGGGCCAAGGCCGTGGACATCGTAGGGTCAGAAAGTGAGAGGGAGTAGAGGGTTGCGGTCCTGAGCTGTTCACCTCACCTTGGGTATCGAATTGCAAGGATTATGTGCATCTAATCAAATAAAGAAATTTAAGCTGCTCGTCCCAGCAGGCATCGGCCGGGTGAATATAATGTATACATGTGTATATATATATATATATATATATATATATATATATATATATATATATATATATATATATATATATATATATATATATATATATATATATATTATGTGTATATTTATATGTATATATTATATATTACCTATTTTATTCCTAATTTACCAAGGCATATATTACGGATTATTTTGCTGGGTGTAGGGGAGCTTTGAGTGCCAGTAGGTAGGTACCTAGGTAGGCTGGTACCTGTGTACTAATTGTACTAATACTAAAAGTTAGCAACTGGACACCTCAAGTTTTCTATATTGGCAACACTGAGGATGTGTACAGAAATATATTTATAAGCACCATCGTGCCCTTCGTCCATTCCCGCTTCATGCCTGAACGTTTGGTGCGTAGGTCTGTCTGAAAAATAATTAGTTTTTAATGCTTGCAACTTAAAATTTTGATGTGAATAAACCGGTATTATTACACTTTATGGTATCCATGGGGAAAGTTTTACACACCTTGCCTCCATGGATCACAAGTTGGAAAATTTCCAGTTCATTTTCATCTTTTAGACAAATTATTTTTCCCCATGAGGACTGGTTCGACCAGGTTAGGATATATTTTCAAATAAGACTGTCAAAACAAAATTGCTTAAAATGTTCGTATTTTGAAAACATTGCTTTTTACGTGCTTACATTTGTATGTGGTTACATTCTAAATTCATTTAGTACTGGGCTGCATCAAATTTCGCTAGCCATGTCCGATACTACTGCCTGATTGTGGCCCATTCAGCTGTGATGAATGGAATCTATGCATAGCTTACGTCACTGACGGATCGAGTTTCGCTCACTGACGGATCGAGTTTCTCTAACAGGTGGTGGTGTAATTGAGGGGTGCAATTTCACAGAAGGAATGCCTTCAGCTGAATCTTTGTTCTGTGGGATGGGAGCACACTTCCGGCCCTTTGCTGGGGATCATTTTCAACCCGGAAGGGACCCTTGACCGAATAATGCTGTTCAGATTGTGGAGGGGTCGAGGTGCACTCAATTCCACTCATAGCCCATATCCTGCCTTCAGCTGAGGGAGTCCAGAGGGATCAGAGTTTATTTGAACTTTGGCAATGTGAAGTTGTTTTGAATGGAAGATATCGTTTTTCATTATCCCCTGTAGGGAATAATAACGGTAAGAGACATGAGAGGTGGAGCTAATGTGTGATGTTAGGAAAATGATGCTCATCAAATATTTATGTACTATTGGACTTGAAAGCAATGCTGTAGATGCAGGGCACATACATTCTTGAAGAGTGAAAATGCAAGTAATTAGAGGAAAAATGTAATGATTTTCCATCGGTACAACCAAGGTGTGCATGGGAGAATCTGCACCAATTGCTGTAGATTCTCGTTTGGCTGGGGGATGGGGCAAAACTCATTTTCGACTTGATGTTTTGCATGCAATGTAATGGAGTTAATGTTAACCCGTCCCGTCTCGGGGGTCTTCAACCGCCCCCTCAGGGTTTTCGCGGATAGCGGATGAACGGGGCGCGGCAGCGCGCCCAAATTTGGCATAACTTTTCCCACATCAATTTGACATGTTGATTCAAAAATTTTAGGTCAGGTCATCTAGGGTTAACGAGTTAGTCAAGGTCACGTGAGGTCACCTCCAAAAAAGTTCAACCGGTCGTCACGCTTTAACGGATACAGATATTTTAATGAAACTTTCAGCGTTTGTTTTTCTTTACGGGTGCAACAAAACATACCAGTGGAATTTTCTTTTTTTCGTTTTTTATTACATATAAATTTTGCGTATTTACCAAATTGCGGCTCAAATACAGGATTCTGGCTAAAGTAAGCATTTTTATTAGTGCAAGTTGACTTCCAACAACGTTTATCGGTCAAAATGTCAATTTCCGAAAAATAAAATGTTTGTTTTTGGGAGACAACAAAAGTATAGCCCTCGTCGATTTCGCTGTCCTTTTCTCATTCCAAATATTTTTTTTCTCTCATATTCCCCAGGGTTAAAAACATAATGCAAGTCCTGAAAAGTCGTGAAAATCTAGCTCCCTGGTGACGTAACTTTTGGGGAAATTGTTTTGGAGGGTGGACCCGGACCCTACTCGTCAAACGCTTTCCGATGACACCTCTTTCGTTTCCGTGTGATGCTTAGTTTGGATTTTAGACGGGGGTCTCTAACCGCCCCCCTCCCCGAGACGGGGTGTGAGGATTTGACCGGAAAGACGGCGCGGATTAAAGCTTCCCCTTTTCTCTTTGGGAAACTGCCTCTCCTGTCCAGCCTTCCATAATCAACCACCCCTGGTCTGCATGCCACATCGTCTTGTAGCCCACGTTTGTTGGTCATGCTTATTTGTTTAACCAATGTAGCGCCTTGCTCAACATGTTTAAAGCTAGAATCACATCTTCCCCCAGGTTTCACATCTCTGGGAGGAATCTTATGCATTTTGGTGGTATGAAAAAGATTGGTATTGTATCGGACAGTCAGTCCAGTATTGGCGAAGCTTGACCTATGTTATCATATGTCAAACTTTCCAGAAAGAAAGAAGTGGTGAAGCCAATCGAGGCAGATAAAATATTCATTAAGTGCAATATAAAGGAAAAAGTTTAGCATATCGTCAGGGTAATTCCTTTTTTATTTCAGTCCACCATGACACAAGTCTTTGGAGCTTAGAGTTGTGGTCCGGCGCTACCAAAATATCCCGCTACACTTTGACCACTTTCAAATCGTGACCGCTTAAGCAGCGACCTTGGCAGTGACGGGACAGGAGCCGATTTCGTGGGTGGGGAGTCGATTCCACACGCGCCATGGCACTTCGAAGAAGCCAAGTTTTCCCGAAATGTTGCACCAAAATAGTGTTTTCAATTAAATGTAAGCATTTTATAGATGAATATTGCCATCAACAGACCACATTTCTTTTCAATTTCAAGACTTGAAAATAATATTTTCTTTTCAAGTCTAACGACCTTTCCAACTGGATATTTTTCATAAAAGTCCACTCAAACCAGGCTTCTAGGTCCTCCCCGAGATGGGGAACTGATGCTTTCGATTGTTGAGCACCTTGCACGTTGTAAACCAACGCAATCACGAGCATTTATATCTGTCCATTTGTCTGTCTGTCTGGACAGACAGACGTCTGTCTCGTTCTTTCTCGCTCTCTCCCTCCTCCCTCCCTCTCCCTCTCCCCCTCCCTCTCCTTCCTCTCCCTCTCCCTATCCCTCTTCATCTCCATCTCCATCTCTCTCCCCTCCCTTTTCTCCCCTCTCACATTTCGTCTCTCCCCTTCCACCCTCTCTTTCTCTCTCTCTTTCTCTTCTAACTCGAATCTGCCTATGTCTATATATGTCTATATCTCCATTGGTGGAGAATTGTGGGGCCCATGCCGCATCAATGTTGCTAGGATTTAACAGGGGCCCTCTTTCATTAACTGGAACAAATGGGACAAAAAATATAATATGTCCTACCAACTTGGAATGAGGTCGTCTTCTTGTGTGTCTAGCTATATATAAGTCTATGTCGCTGTGTATATGTCCGTCTTTGTCTGCTTCCATCTGTGTCTGATGGAGGGGGGGGGGGTAGATCCAGGAATTTTTGTGGGGGTACTTGTCTGAATGGGTGCCATTCCTCTCGAGGAGTGCCACTGATTCTGGATATCTTTTTTAGGCGACTGGGTTGCGATGGAGCGTTCTCCAGGAGCGTCTCTTCTTAGAGAGAATCTATGGGCTGAAAATTTCGTTAAGCGGTTGGGAGATGGGAGTGGGGGTTGCCTCGGAGTCGACGCGGGCATCCTGGCAGGTCACCGTATTTTAATGGGGAGCGCATATCGCCAGTCAGAAGCGGATGCAGATATGGGTGTAGTGGGGGTGCCCCTTCCCCGTCATGGAAAGGTGGCACCCCTCCGACCGGAAAAGGCCGCTCTGCGGATTTTTCCAGCCAGGATCACGACTAGAAGAAAAAGCACCCCTTCGGTACGCTCAAGGGCATAGCCTTCCCTCCCCCTAGGTCAACGATTTTTCCGGGAAAGGTCCCTCCGAGGAGATGTGTCCATCATCATGCTAATTCCTGAATCCACACCTGCCCCAGCTGCCTCATTTGCTCACTAATCATGTGTTCTCCCATCTATATCTATCTCTGTCTAAGTATGCGTCTTTGTCTCTATTTCTGTCTCTATGTATGTCTTCTCCGTGACCGTGTATGAACGGAAGCCAAACAGATGCAGATGCACATAGAGCAATAGATGCACATAGAGCAAACGTACGCAACTAAAATGTGCGCGAGCAAATGTACGTATGTTAAAACAGATGCGGTGGATTATGGTGTCGGGCGAAGAGCAACCATTGCTCACCCTCCCAAAAAAAGGAGAAAAAATATAGAAAAAGAAAGGTCAATCTTAGCGTTTACCGTTTTGGTGTTGCATGACAAATGAGTCAAATATGAGTTTTCACCCTAGCCAAACGAGGTACCCTTGAGCGAAGATGTAAGTACGGCCAAATGCACACTGCATATATATGTACAAATGTACAGAAACAGAAAAGTACTCAAGCGCAACTACACGGAAGCGCAGCTGTACGCAAGCGAAAATTACGTAAGCTGTAATGTACGTATGTCAATCTTACATAAATGCGAATGTAGGTATGCTCAACAGTGTGTACATATGCGCAAATGTACGCACGTAGGAACAAACGAACGACATGGTGTAAGGACAAGTGCACGTAAATGCAAATATAATTATGCGTAAAGCACGCAAGCGCGAATGTGCGCAACATAAATGTGCATGTGCGCAAATATACGCACGCAGACGTAGATTAATGTGAGCATCAGCGTACGTGCCGTATAAACGCGTCACGGAATGTACGTAAGAACAATTGCATGTCAGGTGTAGATTGAGGAAATGTACGTGCTATCAAAGATAAATGAAGATGGGCGCAAGCAAGCGTACTATGAATGCACGGACATATCTACTTGGGTGTAAATGTGCATGAGTTGAAATGCACGGATGAGTAATTGTACGTATGCACAAACGTACCTGAGCACAAATGGAACGATAAAAGTACGCGTACAGCTGCACAAATACAGAGAGACAAGCTGCACATAGAAAACCCCGTGCAAGACCGGGAAATCTTCCAGGATTTTCTTAGCCCTGGCAATGCGGCAGAATTTCCTACCACTCGTGCTACGAGGTGGGTGGGGAGAGAAATTTCCTCACCACTAACTTTTAATATAAGTAATACAGTAAGATGTGTGAGTGAGTGGGTCACAACTTTAACTGAAGCATTTTCCCATGCAAATGCATTGCTTACACAATCCAGTTAGCAAAATATTGCTCGGGTACGACACGTGCTGTGCACGATGATTCGTCACCAGGCTTGTAAACCCTTTGAACCATTACGCGGCGGTGATGCTATCAGCCGACTAGACTGCCAATCAGTCGTGGATCCTGGTGGAATGGGGTCGTGGCCCACCTTCGAATCCCTTCGGGACCCAGGGGGCGTTGAACACATTGCGTTTTACCATAGGCCGTGGTGAAGCATACAACACATATATTTGTCGCCACAATAGGCATTCGGGCAACCGGAGACAGCCCCAGTACCGACAATTGAGGGCACCCGGAGCCAACGTGAGGGGCACTGGGCCGGCGTGAAGAGCCCCTGGACCGATGAAAGGGCCCCGGGCTGATGGAGGTGATCCCGGACCGATGAAGAGGGCGACTGAGAGTTTCTGCGGGCAGACGCCAAGGGCCCCGGTCCGTGCAAACGTGAAGGGCCTGCAAGCTGACGGAGGGATCCCGGTCGTTGGACGGGCTCCCAGGCTCAGGCCGAAGGCCCAACCAGTGAAGACGGCCCCCGAACAAACGAAGAGGGCTCTTGAACCATCGGAGGTGATCACTAGACTGACGGGGAAGGTCCATAGGGGTCGGAGAGGGCTCGGAGCCGATGTGAAGTGTCTCTGTGCCCAGGGGCACAAATGGAATTTTCCTAGGAGAACCCACACATGTTAAAGGGTCTCTGGTTGACTGAGGCTCCATTGACTAATGTGGGCCTTTGGCTGAGGTCCTATGTATTTGCCAGAGTCATCTCTGTCAGGTGGAGGGCCCCTCCAGTGATCCGAGGCCCTCTCCGTCTGTCCAGAGTCCTTCATGCTTGGTTGGGTCCCCTCCAATGGCTCTGGGTCGTCTTGCGGCCACGGGTCCTTTCCGTCAGTCCGAGAACCCTCTTCATTAGCTCAGGGGCCCACCGTACTGGGCGGGGCCATCTCAGTCAGGCCGATAACCATTCTGACGATCCGGGGCCTCTGCCAGTCCAAGGCTCACCTCATCGGTTTGGGTCTCTCCGTCAGCCCATGCGCCTTTCACGTCGATTTGGGGGCCTCTCCGATGGACCGGGATCTATGTATTTATGTATCTATTTCACGATGCATGCCTTCCACTTACAGTGGTTATTATGGACACTATTCTTGTGACGGGTGCCCTATCCCTGTGTCCAGGTGGCCCTACCGTGACCTCAGAGCCCCTCTCCGTTGGTTCAGGGACTTCTTTACTGGCCAGTGCGTTCCATCGACTCGAGACCCTTCTATCCGCTCAGAGACCTTTCACCTTTCACCTCGGCCCGGCCCGAGGGCCTCATCGTCTGCCCGTAGTCACCCTCCATTGACTGCTGGGACCTTCTTCATCGACCCGGGACCGCCTGCATTAGCCCGGGGCCCGTCTACAGACCCTTAATCTATCCAGGGCCCATGACATCGGCCTACCAGGGCCCCTAACATTGATCAGGGGCCCTTCACGCCGGCTCCTGTACCCCGTCAAGCCTCTTAGACTCTCAGGGACTCTCCAGCTCACTAGGAGACAGTAGCTCTCGCGTGGAGAAGGGGCCATCGGATCTCAAGGATACCATTAGCTCTCACTGACCTCTCCAGCACCTGAACCATTTTTGTTCGCGTTCAAAAATCGAAATTGGTCGTCGGGCGATGGTCGCATTGTGGTCTTTTCATTGGAAAAATCGGCCAAAGGGTGACTTAGCGTTCTTTCGTCTCTCAGCTAGGTCCCTTCCGGGGTCATGAGAAGGCCCATTGCCACGTTGCATGCGGACGGAGGAAGCCCAAGCCAAACGCTCAAACGGTTTGGATTGATAAATATACGAGCTACAAGCTGTTTCGATGCTACGAAGCCCACGAAGACTAGCACCAGCTACGGTACGATGCTACCTGCAGTACAGTCCCATACCTGTTCGGAGTGCGCCCCTCCCAAAAGCAAATGAAAAGTAATTAAGTGTATAGTAACTACAAAGTTGCATGATGGAGACATTAAAGTCCATGGAAAACCAAAATTATGGATACCCCACCCCCGTCCTCCTAGGTCAAGTACTGAATCCGCCACTGCTGCCAATCCGGTTTATCTGTTCGCTAATATCGAACTCATGCCTCCAGCCACGAGGACTGCGTTAGTGTATGACGATAAGATAAGGCCGGCGCAAAAGCTGTGGCCATCGGTCTAGTTCTGACCTGACCTGACATGGCAGTTCGGCTACTGCAGCACCTTCCCATGGATCAAGTGGCAGCAAAGGAAAATCTTGATCGATAGGTGAACTAACTTTCATAATATGGTCTGCAACTTCCGCCGTGCGCCACGTGCCCCAGCTGGGCGCCGCTCTACACGTCTGCGGCGACGCTGTAGACCTGTAGCGACGCTGCTCAAAGCGACACTTGCTTTCGTAAGTGTTCCTAGATGAATAGGCTGCCAGAACACCTATAAATGGTACGTTTGGCTTCACGATTAGCACACGCTTGCACTGAACCTGGCCTTACGGTGCGGTCGGCACGGGCCGGTGTCATGGGAATGGAGACGTCGTGATGTCCTTTTCAGGTTCTTCGCGCAGTCACTATGGGCGTGGCCGCGGATTTTGGGCGGGCTCAGACGCACCCGGTGGATGTTTTGTATGCGGCGCCTCAGGCATAGTGTTAAGTTTCACGAATCTGCATGCCCGTCCCCGCCGTAGTGGCGATCATGATGGTGATCTCAAAGATCTTAACTTTCAATAGAACAAAATAAAATTGTGAACATTCTGATCAAAGCCCGCTTATATATCTTTGTGACGCATCTTCACAATGCTAGGAATAGGAAATATCGAGGCGCCACTCCCAATGAAACCTGGGTCCGCCCTTGAGAAACAGCATGCTTTTAGCTGCCTGGCGAGATAGCCAGCAGTAGTTCACCACAGATAACACTTGTTGCGTAATGGCTGTTGAACTTGATTGTATCAGGGTTGGGTAATAATCCGCGTTTGCTGAATTCTTCAGCCACATGTACCTAATACACCGGGCCAATATTCGCTACCCATCGGAATACCTCCGGATTTCACTGCTTGAACTTGTAATGGATAGTTTAAGATCGTTGATATTTGGCGATGGCACGACAGGGTACTAAGGCTGTGCTCTGAATTATTCGTACACAGATGGTCACAATGCAGCATTGCAGGGAAATGCGCCACTCCAAATGTTCGCCAAATTACACCCACACACTGCAACTATACTTCTCTTGGAAGGTTATGTAGGTTTCACTGCAAGGCGATCAACCCAGCATTCCAACTATAGTTATATTTCAACAATGGTGTTCTTAGTGCATCAGAAACATGCGCTTACAGTGCTCGACCCTGCTCCCAGCAAAGTTGTCCCAAGTTTGCACCCGTTCCTGGAACCGTACTTCAACATTGGCGGTGCCAAATGTTGCGAAACCAAAGGCGAGTTTGTACACAATCCCTGAGATCGCACAAAAGTTACCGGACAAAGTTTTGGTTTTTCTACAACGAATGCTGGTTCTCTCCTTGCACTCGATAAGCGCATTTTCGGCACAGAGTGATACTTCAATTGGTGCGCTTTATCGAGTAGTACCATGCCCTCCTCGTGCCGACGCAATGTAAGGTCTTACGTCTCACGTACTTCCCCAGAAACCCGTGCCTTTCACCGCCCCTGCAGGTTACGCAATATGGGCCACGTGGTCAGCTCGTGCGTCACTATTGACCGGCCCGTCGGTCGAGTGGCAGGCTGCTGGTCTGTCGCTCACTCGGTCAGGCACGGCCGCTGGTGGGCAGCTGCAGCACTGTCGGCAGCTGGTGCGTGTCGAGCAGTGCACGTCTGGCGACCCGTCTCGCTCGGGCGCTCGCGGTAGCCGAGGGTGGCCAGCTGCAGCTCTGTCGGAAGCTGGTGGCCAGCTGCAGCACTGTCGGCAGCTGGTGCGTGTCGAGCAGTGCACGTCTGGCGACCCGTCTCGCTCGGGCGCTCGCGGTAGCCGGTGGCCAGCCGCGACGCAGTCGGCCTCCCCTGCATGTCGGGTGAGTACGCCTCGCGACGCACTTAGCTCGGCCCTGCACAACAAGTCGATCAGGATTTGAAGATCACCTTCGGACTCAGGGTCTCGAAGAGGAGGAATTTGTCACCGGTGGAAATTTCGCATGCGTTATTGCATCGGAAGTTGAACGCGGTCAGCATTTGGCGGTTGGTGGCCTTTCGCCACGTTACTGAAGTAAAAGCTATAAGAGCATACCACCTTGAAAGTGTTGGTCATATAGTTTGCAACAACATATGGATGCATGCTACATACTTCGGAAGTATGCCGAATTCATGAACGGCTATACCTGAAGAAATGGTTCAAGAAACTGCCTGACGTGTACCACGTGTTCTGCGGACCAGCTAAATTCACATCATGGATGCCATTCGGTTGAAAAAGAAACTTCATTTGCAAAGTTTGGGTCTCGGTGTACCCAAGAGTTGTCTACGCTATATACTTAGGTCAGGAAGTCTATGAGCCATTACTAGTTGAGCAGGGGGTATTTTCTTAAAGGGACGTGCCGGACCAAAACAAAAATGTTTTTTTTTTGCGAAATTTTTGGAGTTGCGTGGTAATAATCTCAAATTTTCTTGTTTGATCTAGTGTATTTTTGGTTGGTAATGGGGGAGGGGGTCCTCCGGCCCCTTTTGGCCGCGCCTCTGACAATTTCAATTATTCGTAGACAAAACAGCGGGTCGTCCGATCGTTTGTGTGGTAAACACCTACATTTACAGTCGTATGTACAATTTCGTTAATTTTGCAGTTCCTCACTTCGTAAGCGCAATGAAAATCAATGGGAAAATGAAACGCTTTGCCTTTTTCTGACGTTAGTCAGCGGTGGGTGAAAGTGAGATTGTTTGATCATAAAATTTGTTGTCACCCCATTACTTCATACCTACAAGTCATCTGCCGACACTTCGAAGGAAGTCTCAATTTTTGGTTGGACGAGGGCCGGGAGCAGTAGATATCTGGTGAGCCTTAACACGCACCCTGGAGGGCCTCTGAAAATTACTCGCACTAGAGGGGGGGGGCGGATTCCGCCCCCGTAAGATCTCGGCTCCTGCAGCGAAACAAAATTCGCTGGGTGGATCGGTACGGTAGTGAAGTCTATTGTGCGCAAATTTCATGACATTAGGTCAGTGTCTTCAAGGTCAACTGAGGTCACATGTCAAAATGTTCTTGCTTTGCGTGTCTTGGCTTGTCATTGTTATGGGTCGCTTTGTGATTGTGTTTAAATGCTCCAAAGTGGCATCACTGATGTTTTGGACATTGCTAATGATGCAATACAGATGCTGGACCCGGTATTTGAGCTCAGGTCCTATATAGCAGCAGTTTATCCGGTCATTACCTTCTCCAGTTACCGGAACCGGGCCGCCCGCCCGACTGCTCCGTTGGGCGGCTCGGCGCAATCGGCTTCCCAAAGAAAGGAGTGGATACATGAATAAAGTATGGAAACGCTTAGGTACCCAATGGGAAACAGTAGTTTTCAGGATGTGCAGGGAGTGACATGCAAAGTGACATCAAGCGCATACCAGTCATTTGCATTTATGACGACATTCCAGTTGACCAAGCTTGGTTCTATTAACCTGTCATGAACTTGATCTGACTTGACTTCGTTGACCTAACATGACATTGAAACTATAACATAACAATATACATCACACAAGTCGCTATTGTTGCCAAGAACACTTCCCTTTTGCCAATATACGAGAAGCGCACTAGTGCCGATTTTTACGGTTCGCCGCTACGATTAAAAAATAATTGAACTGCCCCTAACTCGAAATTTCGTTCGGCCGATTTCCGATTTTCTTGCTTTAAACAACGCGCCGGTCATTTCTAAGCAGGTACGCACAAAATAGCATATATTGACTGGCAAAATCTTGAGTACGAAAAACCGGAGCACGAAACAATGTACGAAAAACCGGAGGGGTGGGCGGATTTCGCCCCCTCCCTCCAGGTCGCGTATTAAACAAAATTGTTCTTAAGGTCTGAAGTAATTTTTCCTTCACTTGGGAATTCTTTATTTTTCGTAATTCGAAACAGATAGGCTTCGGAACATTGCACACAACTGTAGGAATATGTTTAATCTTGAAATTCATCCAAGCCACTACGTTGTGGGGTGATTAAGGGATGGGCAACCATCCTTAGTTTATTTGAAGTGGGGGCATGGGGCTGCTTGGACAACCGCAACCGTGGTAAGATGGTCCGTGGTTCATTGATGTGTTGCATGATACTGATGCTTTTCTCAATTAACATTAAATAAATTGGAATAAATTGTCACACAGTTGTTTTCCAGCCCATTGACGCTGATCAGGTTGTTGTCCTGTGAGTTATGGTGTGACAAGACCAGATAAGAAGTCGGGGGAAATTTAGGCCGAAGTATATTAAGTGTGTTACTATGTGTCTGATATATTTATGCTTTTCCACCAGAATGTGTAGGGTGACGAACAATGACGATGAAAACCTGCAACACTAAAAATAACACTCCAGTAGTCACAGGATTTGCTGACATAAATAAGGCTTGTGATTGACGCCTACCACTAGGATTAACTTACTCTACGCCTGGGGTAATTGTTGAGACCAGGGCGATGCGTTGGAGCAATTCAGTGTCACGTATCTATAATTTTTTAAAGGCAAAAAGTTTTTGCGAGTCATTTGTGTGCAAAATATCACCCTTTCAGAAGGGTAAATGGTAACACCGTTCGAGGCGAGCAACATGCACCTACGCCCAGGGGCGTCGCCACCGGGGGCAGAGGGGGAAATTGACCCCTGCCGTGAGACCCCTGCCCCCTGAAATTTGAGGAGGCCCCCAGGACGAAAAGGAGGCCCTCAGGACGAAAAAGAGGCCCCCAGGACGAAAAGAAGTTACCTCAGGACGAAAAGGAGGCCCACATGACGAAAAGGAGGCCCTCCAGGACTAAAAGGAGGCCCCCAGGACGAAAAGGAGGCCCCCAGGATGGAAAGGAGGCCCTCCAGGACGAAAAGGAGGCCCTCCAGGACGAAAAGAGGCCCTCCAGGATGAAAAGGAGGCCCCCAAGACGAAAAAGAGATTATACAAATTAGGGGCCTCCAGGAGGAGGCTCCTAATTTGTAAAAAGAAGTCACCTAGGAGAGGGTAGGAGGCCCCAGAAATAAAGCGAGTGCCAAATATTGACACGGAGGCCCCAGAACGAAAAGGCCACCAGGACGAAAAGGAGGTCCCCATGATGAAAATGAGGCCCCCAGGACGAAAAGGAGGCCCTCCATGACGAAAAAAGGCCCTTCAGCCCTCAGTTTCCCATTCCCGAACCATACTAAGGGCCTAAATGCAATAGGAGGCCCTAACACAATGGAGGCCCCTTTTCGGGGAGCAGGAGGCCCCCTTTCGATCTCGCCCCCTGGAAGAATTTCGTGGCGACGCCACTGCCTACGCCGCTACGCAAAATGCAGAACCAATGTTTGCACTGTATCTATAAATATCACTATTCATGTTCCGACCTAATTTTTGACAGATGATCTCGAGAAAATATGTTCCTGCTTAAATTAGCTATGCATATTGAATTCCCTCTATGGTGCCGTGGGCGCGCCCGGCCTGCCTGGCGGCACAGCCTACCCTCCGACCGGTGGTCGGAGCGTGGCCCACCGCCGCCCAGTGATCAGGCCCGACCCTGGCACATGGTTGGTCGCTGCACAATGGACACTAGACGTGTCACTAGTTCGGATTGGCCGCTACACTCTCGTGTATGCGACTTTGTATGATTGACCCCAAGGGGATAGCTGTCTACTCGAGGACGCCGCCGTCAATACGCCCCTGCGCGAGACGTTCGCCTCTAGACGCTCGCCTCTACCAGCTGGGCGACGACACTAACGTGGCGCCGCCTGCACTCTGAACCTTTGACAGGCCTAGGCCCTGCTGCAATGTCTGTGCATGGTCTATAACCTGCGCCACAGCTGCACGACGGACGGTAAAGAGGACGGCTCCGCACCGCCGTGACTACACGAAACCATGGAGGGGCTCCATCTCCAGCTACAGCAGCAGCAAGAACACCAACGAAACATCGATCTGCTGGGAACGAAAATACAAGATCAACGTCGGCATGTTCCCGCCCTAGCGCGGACTCCCACATTGGAAGCGACCGGGTCTAAAACCTAGAGCTCTCTGTCGTTGATGTCTCCTGGTACAGACGCTGTAGAACCATGTATCCCAGCAGCTCCACCGAGGTCTGGTGTCTCGCCTACCTCGATGGGAACTTCAGCAGCACCACAGTCATCCAACAACACTACGAGGCGCCCTCCAATGACGCCACGAAGTAAACTCTCTATATCTATCAATTTACGCGACTTCCGTGTGCGGAGGTCATCATGGGTCGACTTCAGCAGGCTTCGTCAGCTCACCACCTGCAGTCGTGAAGATCAACTGGCCTTCTTGCGGTCCTGTTTTACTGAAGACAAGCGTTTTAACGTGCGGTCAACATCAACGAAGAGACTGACACGGTTCCGTTTGTGTTGGACAAAATTGAGCGGCACCTTCGCTTGCAATGTAGTATCACCATCAAGCGGGTGAAATTCGAAAAGCGGTAGCAAACTAGGAGTGAGCCCTTTGACTCCTTCCTGGTCTCGATCAAAGAGCTAGCTGCCGATGCTGAGCTGTGCTATTCGTGCATAGGTCTGCGTCTCATCGCTCGCCGTGTCACGTCTGGACTTCGCAGCCACGAGACGCGGCGTCAGCTCTTAGGACTTTGCCCGTTCCCGTTACCAGTGTCGGCATCTGCTGTTCTGAGGAAGCTTCTTGAGCGAACAACGGAGTCCTACAAGATGACATCAACAAAGACCACAACGTCTTCGGCATCTCTCACCGACCAGACCTCGATGCGTTCGGTTCTGGCTGCCACTGTCTCCCAGACGAGGCACTCGTCGGCGGAGGTCACCGGACCGGCTGGGCTACGACCACGTTTGGAACTTCTTCGTCAGCAGTCCCGAAGGGGGATGTTGTGAACGCTCCCGGCCTGCCTGGCGGCACAGCCTGCCTGCCGATCGGTGACCGGAGAGTAGTCCACTGCCCCGGGCGCTAACCGCCGCCGGGTGACCGGGCCAGACCCTGACACGTGATAGGCTGTTGTGTGGTGGGTACTAGGTCTGCCAATAATGTATGATTGGCTCACTCACGTGTATGTGACTGCATGTTTGACCCTGAGAGGCATTGTTGTCTACTCGACGTCGCCACCAATACGCCTCTGCAGGACACACTCGCCTTTTAGTGTGCTAGCTGGGCAACGGCTCAGCATAAAGGTAGTTAACGGATCTTCATTTGTGAAAATATGCTTGCGATGTACCTGTTCTTCAGCTCAGCTGATTTCGCTGACAACGGTCGGCGATAAAAGTCAACAGTCTGTACCGACTAAAGGTAGGCTTCAATGCAACCGGGAATCGAAACATGGGGAATAAGGTAAAAATGTCGAACATGTGACTGATCATTCTAGGAATTAGTACGGCATAAATTCCAAATTAGCGTTGTTGCTAAGGAAACTCAAAGGATCATTTTCAAGTTTTTAGAGGCCCTTTGCATATCATGTTTATGAATTGTGACGATTTGACCTGACTGGGACGAAGGGGTAAGTTGCCCGTCTGACAGTCGGAAGATTGTGGGTTCGAGCCTCACCTGTCGCTACTATTCGCCCGCAACCAATCGGCGTGAGAAATTGGCGACGACACATGACTCATCGGTCGAGGTGTCGCAAAACCAATAACCACGAAAATGTGACCTGACCTGACCCTGGGGAGCTGAGCTACGCCCTGGCGCTTAGTTTTCGAATCCATCTGACATTTGCGGATTCGGTGCACGACACAGCTAACGTTACCGATACCTAGTACTTCGGAACATGTTGACCTCTGACCTCCGCGGGTCACCGATTGACCGGAAGATAAGCGAGGATACCAGCGATCTCGCCTTGTGACACGCAGCGCGCTGGTGCTGGTTGCGCGGTCCCATCTCGGTTAGGGGTGAGATGGCGGGCGGCGGCGGCGGTCAGGGTGGAAAGGCTGGCGGGCGAGAGTTAGGCCATTCCTGCTATGCGACGTCAATGTGCTAATGGGCAAAACCGCCGAGAAGTGTGGTGCGACATTTTCTCTTCCCTCCGTTTCTACGCCGTAAAATATTTACGCCTCTAACATTTTTAGGCAGTGGATGTAACGATCTCCGGAATAAAATAACTAGCTTCGAGAACGACTCGATATTTGAGGTGCACTGCGACAATTCGCAGGGTATATTTTTTTCTTCACAGAACGTTGCTACATGTTCCGATTCGAAGTGAGATAGGCCGAGCAAGGCAGGCAGAAAGTGCCGCCTTGGTGATTACACAACCTGAACGTCAGACAGTCGTCAATGACAAGCTTTCAGATAGATGGGTTCGTTGCGAAGATTTGGTCCGATGATCTCCGAATCGGTACTCCCGTACTTCAGCGTGGCCTTCACCTCCATACAAGTCATGCTGCGACCTGACCTGACCTCTGCATTTCAGTCATGGCTGTGCAGGCCGTACCCGATCGAGCAGATGCGCTGGTACAAAAATTTCAGCTGACAATGCGTTCGGTTGATGATGAGCTGACAAAAGGTAAGTGTCTCAACTGCCGGTTCCGTAGACGGAATGACTGGATCTCCACTGTTCCGTGCATATGATGTGATACTAGTCAGTATGTGATGCAGTGTGTGCGAACTGTATCTGCAGACACTGTAAGACACTAGTGCAGATGGAGTAGCAGGTTGCAAACGTGACATTATTAATACCATTAAGCCTATCCACCGGTACTAAGATAATTGACTCTTCGTTGCGTGTTTGAGTAGCGATACCCTCATCCCTCTTCCACCCCTGGCAGGCTTGTCTCACTCATTTTAAGTGCGTCGGTGTTGACAAGCCACGTCATAAATAAATGCGATTTCCTTTCATCGCACAGATAAGATCATTGCAATACCGACATTGATTCGCTCAGGAATTTCTATGGTGAACTAACCAGCCAACCAACTAACGAATCAACTAAATAGCTATCTAACCAACTAACTATAATTATATTATGATGCGACACGGCTCGCATGTTCATGTGTCCTGAGTTCGCCGGTGATATTCACATTGGCATTTTCGTGCAAAGCTGGCCCGAGTGTAAGACACATCGATTTCAATTTTCGTGCGTGTTTCAGTCTCCCTGGAGGAGTTCATCACCAGTAAGATCGGCATGTTCGGCTCACTCATCGGCTTCTACGCGGATCTCTTCACCAGGTATTCGAAGCCGAGCGTGGGCCGACTGTGCGCTGTAACACGTTCTTGTCGTTGACCTCTCATGACGCGGGAACGTCCTAGGAGCAGCACGGGAACGTCCTAGGAGCAGTACGGGAGCGTCTGGTGAGCAGCACGGTAACGTCCTAGGAGCAGTACGGAAGCGTCTGGTGAGCACCACGGGAACGTCCGAGGAGCAGTATGGCAGCGTCTGGTGAGCACCACAGAAACGTCCCAGGAGCAGCACGGGAACGTCCGGTAACCAGCACGAGAACGTCCGGTAGAGCACGGGGACGTCCGAGAACAGCACGGTAACGTCCTAGGAGCAGTACGGAAACGTCTGGTGAGCAGCACGGAAACGTCCGAGGAGCAGCACGAGGACGTCTGGTGAGCAGCACTAGAACGTCCGGTAACCAGCACAGGAACGTCGAAGGATAAACACGGAAACGTCCGGTAATCAGCGCAGTAACGTCCGATAACCAACATAGGGACGTACTGTAACCAGCACAGGAACGTCCGAAGAACAGCACGGGAACGTCCGGTAACCAACATAGGGACGTCCGAGGAGCAGTACGGCCGGACTTCACAGAGTATTGCTGGACGCGGACTCACGCTGGTGCTCCCGTGCCAGGGAGCCGCGACAGGTTGGTCCAACAACAACCGGCCAGGAGAAGGAAGCAGCTGTGAGCCTGACGAGCTCCAAACACCGACACCCCTCACCTGTTCCGCTCGACCGCCTGTGTACGTCCGTCAGTCCACGGGGCGTGGGGTCCAGTGTGGTGTCAGACTGAGACGTAGCCTGTTACGGTCCCGAGAGTACACGTTAATCATTTCATTTAACACTTGTCTTCGGGCTCTGACCACGCCGAAGTCACAAGCTGACATACGTCTTAGTTGAACGTAGTGAGCGCCATGTTCGCTGTGCTATATACTGTGCGTCAAAGTGATCACCGTCGCTTCCCACAGACATTGGGCCAGTGGTGTACAATACTAGATATTCTGGGTCAAAATAGGCCAGCGAAATTTCTTACAGAAGTTGTATGCAGGCGCCGGTACCTCGAGTATTGCTTTCCGTGAGGTCACAGCTAGGTCATAGTTGGCCACCGAAAAACAAACATACATAGGACGATAACAGGATGTTGAGCCTGCCATTTTCGTACAAAGACCACCTTCGACAGCAGTTGCATTGTTGAATGTTAACATTCTTTGAAAGTGTATTCCCAGGACTAGTCGTCGCCTGCCTCCCCCTGTTGCGGAGTTCACGTCTCGTGAAGCCGGCTGGACTGTCGGCGGATGATCGCTGCCCAATCCAGTAAAGGACCATATTGGGCCTGGGGGATAATCAGGGATCCAGTCACTGATACGCAATCCTGTGTTAGATTGTGAGAACACTGGATGGGGCGAGACAATATTGGTGGTGGTCGTGGAGGAAATGCGGCAAGACACCGCCCAACACCCACACCGGGGATGAGTAGTCTAGGAGTAAGTTGCTCGTCTCACAATCGAAGGGTTGTGGGTTCAGTCTCACTTGTCGCTACTCTTCGCCCGCGACCATTCGGCGTGAGAGATTGGCGACGCTACATGACTCAACGGTCGATGTAAAACGTAAAACCAAAAGCCAACCGCCCAACAGCCACACCGCCTCTCACACTTCAGCACCTTGTCACAGCTGCGGTGTGACGTCACGGGCCGAACTGGACGACCTGGCGCGTCGTCACGGCAACCGAGAGACGTTCTCGTCGATGGAGCACCTGCTGGACGCCGAGGTAGCCGCGCCAGCTGGCTGCCGCTGAGCTCGTCTGTTCAGTGGCGGCACAGTATCGCCGGACAGTGATGTTTACCCGGCCTCCCACGTCGCCCGGCACAGCATCGCCGGACGGTGATGTATTACCCGGCCTCAGTCACGCAAGTATCGCGGACGTGATGTTTACCGCCCCAGTCGCGGCACAGCATCGCCAGACGGTATGTATTACCCAGCCGTCGCAGTCATCCGGCACAGTATCCCGGACATGTATTACCCAGCCCCAGTCATCCGGCACAGTATCGCCGGACAGTGATGTATTACCCAGCCGTCGAGTCATCCGGCACAGTATCGCCGGACAGTGATGTATTACCCAGCCGTCGCAGTCATCCGGCACAGTATCGCCGGACAGTGTGTATTACCCGGCCTCGTCGCCCACCTATCGCCGACAGTGTGTATTACCCGGCCTCCGACGTCGCCCGGCACAGTATCGCCGGACAGTGATGTTTACCCGGCCTCCCATCGCCCGGCACAGTATCGCCGGACAGTGATGTATTACCCGGCCTCCGACGTCGCCCGACACAGTATCGCCGGACAGTGTTGTGTTACCCGGCCGCACCGTCATCCCACCGTACCGTGTGTTGTTTCTGGCCCCGTGTGTGCGGATACAGTCTGGTGTAGGGCACGGCGCCACGTTAGTTGATATATTGTGCTCATCCGGACTTTCCCCCCTGTCGAGTGTTGATCTGCTGGGCACGCACTTCCGCTGGTTATCTAGCAACGTCAAATAACTGATAACAAGATATCTGATTTGGCGCATAAATGCTGCCAACCAATCTCTTGGCGCAATCTGATATCATGCCAGCTTCCAGGTCCACTCACACTTCCATTAGGAATTCGCCCTCATCTTGAGGGAGCACACGGGGTCCACCACAGGGAAAGGGGAAGGGGGCACTCGTCTTTTCAACCATCCGACTGAACAATTTCGGCTCCCCACATACACAGGGGTGGATCCAGGAATTGTCATAGGGAAGGGGCACATGTCCGGAGTGGCGCCACTTCAAAGTACCTGGAGGGGTGTCTTTGCTTTGAGAGGCGCCTCTGGCTGAAAAATTCGTGGGGGTGCAATCGGGGCCTCCGGAGGTGCGCCCTTCCTTCCACGATGCCCTTCCGGAGGGGCGCCTTGTTCTCTCAGATGGGTGCCCTTAGCTGAAAAACGTGAGGGGCACGGGCATTCTCGGGGGGCACACTAGCTGAAAAAACTCAGTAGGGTGGGTGTTCTCGAACAATTTCAAAGGGGCGACTTCTCAGGCTGGAGGGGTGCCACCTTCCCGTGGGAGAGAAGGGGGGGGGACACATGTCCCCAGTGCCGGAACAACCAACCAGCCATGCTGATCAAATGAGGTTCATGTTGCAATTAGGGAAGAGTGTAGGGTTCTATTTAAAAAAAGAAAATGTTCACTGCAGTCAGAGGTTTGGAATCAGTCGGGCTCCCGGCCTTCGAGCGACGCCAAAGTAATTGACTCGCCGTGTGACGAACAGCCCTTGACTGCGACCCGCGGCCGCAGGAGGAGTGGGACCGGTTCGTGCTGGCGCTGGACGGTCGGCTGGGCACGGCCAGCCGGCAGCCGCCGCCGCTCCTCTCGGCGGCGCCCTGCCAACTCGAGCTTCAGGAGGCCACCGCTGGGCGGCGCTGCCAACTGGACGATTGGCCCGGCACCCGGCTGGTGGTGCTGCTGCGCCACTTCGCCTGACTGCCGTGACGCGACCACGTGGCACAGCTGCAGCAACGACAGGTAGGGTGGGGGGGGCAGATTCGGCTGGGAACAGTTGGCAATAGCCACTGGTCGACGGCCAAGTGTAATGCAGCAACCAGGACTGCTGCTTCTGATGTTTCTGGTGGCAGAACTTAGCCGGCGCCACTCCACACATGACTTTTTGCTGTAATGTGCTCTCAACTTCCATACCGTCGTCTGTGTTCTTTATCTCCGTCACGCCATGAAATGTACGGATCAGTGTGTTGTCCTCGACCGGCCAGCTCTGTGTGGTGACTGGGCTGCGTGCTCTTCAGTGAGGCACTCCATCTTGTATGGCCCACCAAACACTGCGCCCGAATGATGCGCGGTCAGTGGTTTACCGTGGTCTCTGGTTCTGTTCTATGTGCAGGCAGAATTTTCCCGTCTGAGCTGCTCTGTGCTCGTGGTTTCGTTCGGCCGTCGGGAGGGGGCGTTGCGATGGCTGGCTGACACTGGCTGCCAATTTCCGCTGTTGTTGGACCCCGGTCGTCAGCTGTACAAAGCCTTCGGTCTGGCGCCGTCCATAGCCAAGGTACGCATGCATTCGGTGGCTGCTGGCCGAACGAATCGCAAGAACATCTTGCCATGGGTGGCTGGAACTGGACAATTCCAGCGGCCGATAATCGAGCGTTGGCGTTAATCGGTGAGATGTTAGAAATGGTCAGCACGCTTCGTTCACTTATCTTCCCCCATACCGTACCCTAACCATCTTTCTCTCCGCAATATTTTCTCCGTCTCCTCCATCCCATGGAGTCGCGGTAGCTCGGACAGAATGTCGTTGGGTTCTCGACTGTAAGGTCGTGGATTCGAATCCTACAACTGGTGAGATTGCCGAGTCCACCCATGACCAATCGGCGTGAGATGCTGGCAACGCTATGTAGGAAAGCAGTGGAATGCATCATGCAAAACCCTAGGTCTTTCTTCCTACACCCCGATCTCCACACTCTAGAAATTGCTGGAGCCGACTGATGAGACTTTAATTCGAATAAACTAAACCGAAATGGCCAAGAACATGTGTGCATCAGTGGCGTTCTAGACCGTGTCTAATGCCTTATAGCAATTAGGCCAGATGATGGTTTGCCAGATGGGTGTGCCTGTGTAGTAGGCTATCGTCCGTCACCGCAGCCGTACCTCCATGTTTCCTGTGTGTGCCGCCAGGTGTGGCAGCATAGCACCCTGGAGTACTACGGCAGTCAGAAGGCGTCGGGCCGGTCGCTCCCCAAGGCCTACAGCGACGACGACGACCCCCACCAGATGGGCGGCGACTTCGTGGTGGACGCGCGAGGCCGGCTGGCGCTGGTGCATTGCAGCAAAAACCCACAGGACCGGCCCTCAGTGCAGACTCTGCTCGGCTCGGTCGGCGCGGCGGGCGACTGCTAGAGCCCTGGTCAGGCGCGTCGGCACCGACAGGAGGCGGCGCTGCGGGGTGGAGGCGCGCCTACCCGCCCTGTGATCGCCGTGTGCAGGTGCGACTGTAGCGAGTGAGGTCAGTGTGAGGAGGGATGTAGTGTGAAGGCCCTTCAGTAGCTCGTGTTCCCTGCGGCCGAAATACAGAAGCGTAACTCATGGCTGCATGTGCTGGAAGTAGGTCGCTGGGGGTTGTATGGTAGTTCGCTGCGTGTACTGTCTGGATTTCGGGATACCGTTCATGGAGTTCGAGCAGACAGCTCATGGAATCATCGTGTGCCATTCATATGAACACCGCTGACACCTACTGCGATTTACCGTGTGTAGTTGTGTGTTTCCCAATGTCTGGGACGGATGCAGGGGCAGATGCAGCCGGAGGCGCCCTCCAGGAACTGTATGTCCCTGACAATTTCTGGATCCGCCCTTGCCTGACGAATGCACGCGCAAGCGACATCGGCTGGTTCGGAAGGCATTCGATAATATGTAATCACCAGGCCACGTTACCTAAAATGAGTATCGCACCTCAGTGCGACTACCGAATCCTCGTGGCGACACTGCCTGCGCCAGATCCGGGGTCCCCATTGCCTCGATGATCACCGAAGACGCACCAGAGTCAAATGGCCAGTCAGAACTTGCATGTCGAAGTCAACTGATCAAGCACGAACCGCCTACGCGGCCGCGCGGCCGATCGCCGCGACGGTGGCGCCCCGTATGATGGCTTCCGGCCAAGCCCGTTGCTGGGAGCCGGCGGTCGGAAATAGGTGGCGCGACGGTCGCCCGGCGATCGGCCCCACGCCGCGAGGCGCCGGTCTATGCCGACATGGACATGCGTCTGCTGCCGTATAGGAATGGATTCGTCATGTTGCGTTAGTATCTTGAGCCTAACAGTGCTGAAGCTAAATGTGATCAACGCGCATAATATTGTTCTTGGAATACATTGATGGTGTCGTCCGAACTGAAGCATTGCCAAATACACCAAGCGACCATGCAGTGATTAATTACTCGTGAAATATGGTGCAATATACCACTTTCAGAACGTGCAAAAGAAAGTATCGACATGCTGCTCCTTGGAATCTACACCATCAGCTCTAAGTGCCTACGCCATCAGCTCGAATTTGAGTCTGAGGCATCAAAAGCATTTTAAATGACACTAATTCCATGGCCAATTTCGACATCCTGCTGCGCTCGCCTCGACACCCCACACGTAACGGAAGACCAGTATTTTAACCCTGCGACCATGGCGTGTTTATCCCGCAGCCCCAAGTGCCGGTCCACTGCCGCCGGCGACACTTACCCGATTGGTTCGTCGCCATGGGCTTCATCGCAAGGGGGTCGGGCCGTGCATGTTCCCCAATGACAGTCAACATGCGCAAATGGGAGCGAATGGAACTGTTTGATGACCCTACACGCACGTTTGCTTCCCGCAGTGACTAACGCCAATGGTCCATGATGAATCTAGGATGCATACTGTGATACCATGGATACAATAGAGGTAGCAAGCATTACAACTGGAGCGGAACCAGGGAGGGACTAAGGGAGTGATCGCGAATCGCCACCCTCCCTTCGGACCCGAATGACTCTCTTCCAGGCTGCTCGAGTCCTGAATTTGTGAACCGAAGGCTGCCCTCTGGATACAGAAAGTTCCCATCTAGGGACACTGGGTCCCATCAAATTTTCTTGACACCCCTCAAAATAACACCCCCTCCAATTGACGATATCCGAGATCCGATAGTGCATTGCAATATTGTTAGACACTAGATTCAGACACTAGGTTTTGCATGATTTTGCATGCATCCATGTAGCTGTAGGTGGGTAGAGGCATTTGATCTGCACCTGACAAAGTTGATATTTTTAGGTAGATCGAGACGCATCGTCATACGCAGGGACCAGTGCGTATGACGATGCCCGTATATGGCTGCATTGAATACGTACTGCCGTGCTCTTGGATCTGGACCAGATGGAAGCAATCGAAGTGTCAGTCCTTCCCGAGGTTTGGTGATGCGTGTTTGGGCTTCATGAGTTGTTCACTCACAGTTATATCAGAAGCTTCCCCTGAATATTATTTAACACGGTGTCGCCTGCAAATGAGCGGAGACAGCGGAAAATACCACGTGAGGTCTTAACATCTCGACAACTGTCCCTCAGGCAGGGGTTGCTAAATATGGTTGGTGTGTTACAGTTATGTAGCCAGGTGTTGGCCATGGATGGAGCAGGTGCTACAAATGGAGCACATCTAACTGCAAAGTGGTTGGTGTTGCACAGTTGCATAGACAGGTCTCAGCCAGAGGAGGACGGAGGTCAGGCCCCCTTCCTTGGCACCAAAAAATACACTAGAGCAAGCGATAAATTGATATTTTCACCACACAAAACCCAAAATTTGCATCGCGCCTCGCGCTCCGCAAGCCTTTTTTTGTATTTCGTAACATTCTTTGGGTCGGGCCCCCTTTATCCTGGCTGCGCCTCTGTAGCCAAACCAACATCACAGCTTTGGAGGTCTTCGGGTTGCGCAGAATCTTTTCAAGATGGGTCTGCTTTCGCTCATTCAAAAATGGAAATAAAAACTTTCTGACTATTCTGAAGGCAGCTCAGTCCGACATACCGAGCATAGATTGGTTAGGTTCCAACCACCTCCGCCACTTTAACGCACGTTAACCACCACTCAGGGCACCAGCTGTGAACTCAAAGTCGGTGGGATGCTTTGGCAATGGGCGCCGAGTGCAAAAATACGATCAAGGGGCAGCCCCTAGTAAAGGACCATGGCGCCCGCATCGCGTCCTTATTTTTTCAGTATCAACAGTTTTTGAGCTGATCTCAGGAAACCGTAGGGTGCCCACAGGACTTCTTGTTTGGCGTTCTGAAGATATAAATGCGCCACACTGACGCCCTATATGCACCCATAAATCGCCCATAGGATGACGTCAGGGCACATATCATGCATTTTGAGCGCCTCAGATGTCCTAGTTGCGCCGCACTCACCCAAAGAGCGCCATAGGGAAGCTTTCTTAGGACGCCTTGGGGGGACGAGTAGCTTAGGGGTAAGTTGCCCGTCTTACTCTTCACCCGCGACCAGTCGGCGTGAGAGATTGGCGACGCTACATGACTCAACGGTCGATGTGTCGTAAAACCAGTAACCAAGCAATTAGGAAGCCTTGGAGACGTCGGTGAGCTCCATCACAATGTCTGGGACGTCCTGGAACAATACAGTATAATACAATACAATGCAATACAATGAAATACAATACAATACAATGTCTGTGTAGCGACTCGAAACCACCGTCGAGGCGCCCTGGGATATACGAGGAGCGCCCATGGGACCACGTTCCGGCCTCCCAAAGCCGTTCCAAAGGTGCATCGCAGACATGAAGACACCATGGGAGCCACATGGCCACGGCGGCCGATGCACCCACAAGCTCAAATATCTAACTAAAGATGCCCGTGAATTGGGGGACTTGATTTGGGACACCTGTGGGACGCCTTCAGCACGTAAAGCACACCATGATCTGACGCAGCGGTGCTGCGCCGCACACTGGCATACAGGTACTGCGCCGCACACTGGCATACAGGTACTGCGCCGCACACTGGCATACAGGTACTGCGCCGCACACTGGCATACAGGTACTGCGCCGCACACTGGCACACTGGCCGCTCCGAACCCCGCCCTGGACACCAGTCTGGACTGCGCGCTGCACCGCGGCGAAGCTGGTCGTCCAGCTGATGTTCACGCCGCATTTGACTGTGGTGCCTGACGTTCGTCATTATCATCCGATCATACGAGCAAAATGTCGCCGTCTTCACACGGAAGCGCCCCGATGTGCAGACGCCAGCTGGCAAGGGGTGTCGCCTCGGGTCGGATACCATACGTGGCGCCGGGAGGGGCCGTCACCTATACAAACACAGTGTCGTATAACCCAGAATCGCTCAAGCCCTAACTCAGCGAACTGCAGCTGTTGTTGACCATTTGCGAATAATTGTTTCAAGTATCTTGTGCGACAATACAAATGAGTTGGACATTTTATAAATATCCCGAATTATGATAAAATTTGCAGAGCACGAGGTCCGAAATATACAGCATGCAGTGTTGCAGAGACAAAAACAAATGCATGCCATACCAGTTCAACATACCAATGGCTCAAAATATAACACGTAAAGCACATGATGACCCGACCCGACCCAGCAGCATTTCCCACACGTGGCCTACCGTTGACCCGGCACCGAAACACCAGCCTGAGCGGCGCGCTGCGCTCAAGCCCCACGGCAGACCGGCTGATCTTCACGTGACATGTAACTGTCGCGTCCGGCGTTCATCATTGTCGCCCAATCACAACGTAGCGAACCTGTGTCGTCTTGCACACGGACGCAGTCTTGAATGCCGTCACCACCCGAGACGTCTTCGGGACTTCGAAAAATGACGTCACATACATAATCCACCAGCGTAGGGAAGCCGGCGCCCGGAAAAGTGGATTTATTAAGTCGAATTAGTCCCTTAGGCAGCTACAAAAGAACCTCGAGCACATTTCCGGCGCGTTCAACCTCTAGGTCACATAGGGTCACCCAGTGGTGCTGCCAGGATTTGCATAAGGGGGCCCGACCAAGAAGATATACAAAACATAAAAAGCTTTCGACTCGAATATATAGAAAGCCGAAAATGTATGGTATTGCGCGGTGAAATTCCCAACATTTCTGGTTTGATCTTGTGTATTTTTGCTTCACAAGGTGGTGAAGGTCTTGCCTGCGCCCCTGGTGTCGCCAATCTCTAACGCTGGTTAGTCGAGGGTTGGACTCATTCATCTGGCCAGTTTCGAACCTACGATCTGACGTTCAAAAGTTCAACCCCCTACCGACTAAGCTACCGCATCTTACGCAATCTATGTTACTTGGAGGACATCGTAGGCGCGCATAGGGGAGGGAGTGTGATGGCGTGGGATGAGGGCAATATCCGAATTTCCAAACATTAAGGAAGTTCTTCAGTGTGTAAAAGTTAAAATTCTTCGAACGCTAAAAAGTCTGCGAAATCCTAGTTTTTCTCTTTGTAGGCAGGGGCATAATCAGGCCCAATTATTAGCAAAATAATTGTCACTCCACTGGTTGGTCCTTGTTGAGTACATTCTGGGTGTACCTCTTGAGGGCTCGTTTTTTCTTTTGTCCCCTAATTTCGACTCCTGTTTCCTATGCAGCAGCTTATCATATTTGGTTACACGCTCGATACACGCTGCATTTACAGGCTCGATTGATGTTGGGCTTTACCATAATGACCAGCTTTCAAAAAGTTAGGACAGTCAGCTTAGGATTTCCTCAGGATACCGATTCATACTTCATCATTCGCCATAACTAGTTCAGCACAAGTAATTGCGTCCTTCCTTACGATTTTTCTTTGCAGTGGAATGGCAATGTGCCAGGAATTAGACGTAGCCTCAGGGGCACCCCAGCTAGGTAGCAGGCTAGTAACACCAAGGAACTCCTGGGGCCACATAGTGAAATGTGCTATATGGGGAAAAGGAGAAGATGGATCCCTGCAATGTAGCACATGCCTACACCAATACATTTACAATCGTGCCAATATACCCACTTGCATACGCACATACACATGTACAAGTACACATACCTACCTTCCTGCATATGTACACACATCACTATCAGAGAGGCATACACCTTCACGTCATGAATTTATATAGAAATGTGTTCAAATTGTGAGTAGGTGCATGAAGTGCATGACATATAAGTGCATGACAAACATCGGTCTGGTATTACCATCAGATATTGGTGAGACAAAAGTTGTCATCATTGTGGCATTACACCAACAATATACAAAATAACGTCCCTGCTATCAAGTCTTTGTGCAAACAAATTTCTGATCACCAAGCCACTATCCTTCAATTCCTAGGTCCTAATTCGTTTCGCTTTGCTCTCATAGATATGAATCATCCGCGTTCCGTGAGCGGGATTTTAAAATCTTAATCAGCTATTTTGGAGTGCTGTTAGTGTATTGTCACGTGATTTCAAATGTACGGATGAAAAAATCGCCACGATAACTGGGAAGTTCCTAGGAAACTCCCAGTTACCGCGTGGGAATAGGAACAGTGTTTCCTGGGGGCGTTTGGGCTGCTAGTTACGCTAGTTGATTGAATTCAAACTCGGTGATCACATTATCGCTTAGAGAGACGTGTACGCCAAACAGGTAGTTTCTATTAAGCATGGGCAAGTTGAAGATCCACATCATTTACTGGTGAGTACTTACCTACCTAACCAGAAGAACGTCCACCATGCCCTACACTTGTGGATCTAGCCGGTCAGTTGGAGACGTTTGCAGGGATGGCAGTCCTAGCGGTACTATAAGTAGTGGGGGAAAGTGAGGTTAGTTGAACCTCCAGGTAAAAGGAGCCACCCATATCTCACGTTATATGGTGCTATGAGAACGTACAAGCCATTTGCAGACATTTCGAAATTTCTACTTTTGGTTGGAAGGGGGCCGGGAGCAGTAGATATCTTTTGAGCCTTGAAACAATATTTTAAAGGTCTGAATTCATTTTTCCTTGACTTGGAAATCCTTTTCATTTACTTAATTTGTAGCACGTCAGCTTCTGAACATGCACGCAACTGCATGCATATATTTTTATCTTGAAACACATTCAAACCACTTTTTTCCAGGGGTTGGGCAGCCATATTTTATTTGAAGTGAGGTATGCATGAGGCTAGTTGAGCAATCGTGGCCAGGATCGGGTACAACACAGTTGATCCGTGGTCTATTAATGTGTAGCACGTCAACGATGTTTTCCTCATCAAACATGAAAGAAATTGGCATGCAATTGTTCGTCCTATTAGTGGTAAGCACGGGTGTTATTTTGTACACTTTTGGGGGAATGCCCACCATGTTCAATTTTGTCCCTTCAACAATGATCCCCCCGATGTTAAATGAAAGTGAGCATGCAGCTAAAAGCATAACACTGCTGGCTGCGATCGGAGCGGGAGCGCCGATGGTCCCACCGATGGCCCCCCTGATGATCCCGCCGATGGCCCGCCGATAGTCCCGCTGATGGTCCCGCCGATGGCCCCGCTGATGGTCCCGCCGATGGCCCCGCTGATGGTCACACCGATGGCCCCACTGATGGTCACACCGATGGCCCCGCCGATGGCCCGGACGATGGTCCCGCCGATGGCTCTACTGATGGCCCGGCCGATGGTCCTGCCGATAGCCCCGCTGATGGTCCCGCCGATGGCCCCGCTGATGGTCCCGCCGATGGCCCCGCTGATGGTCCCGCCGATGGTCCCGCCGATGGTCACATCATGGTCCCGCTGATGATCCCGCCGATGGCCCCGCTGATGGTCCCGCCGATGGTCCCGCTGATGGTCCCGCCGATGGCCCTACCGATGGCTCTTGAACTAGGGATGTCCGCTTGTTCACTCTGGTGATCTATCACTCAGGACGGTTTCCAGGCGACTGACTGCCACCGTTAACATCGCCACTATATCCTGTAGTGTGACCAGCGTACTGGTGTCCGATGACATTACGCAGACTGGCACTGTCTGCGCTGCTGAGTACCCTGCTGCCATTGCTAACATCAGACCTGAAGCCGAAGCTTCCAGGAATCCTTTTCTTTTTTAGTATATCCTTTTCTTTCAGGAACCAGCTTCTTCGGGGTGGCTTCAGCCTTCTAAAAAAATATACACAGTTCTACCCCTGCCCTTAAGGTCAATGCTCATCTCGCCTAAAGGTGATGAGGGAGTTGTTGCCCCCCCTATCCCCCCAGTTCCTATACCTATGTGCTTAGGCAGCAATAAATGTGACCTGGCTTGGTGGAGAGGTCACTTATAGGGGACCATGGCCCTCGCTGCTAACATGTCAAATCAAGCCCTGTGTGAATCACGGTGTTGGTAAAATGACCGCTCGAATCCCTTCTTATGTTCTCTCGTTTTCAGCGGTGCGTGAGGGTACGCCCCAAAGTTCCGCCGGCTCACAGCGGAACTGGAAGATACCTTCCCCAATGAGCTGGACATCGTAAGCATCACACGATGGCGAAACCCTCGAAGGAAACAGAACCGATCGTTCTAGTCTGGTAGATCCCGCACATTAGATGTGTAGGGATGCGATAAGTTTAGCGTAAATCTGTCTATGACGGAGTAGGCATTATGTCGATACAAGTAATAGCAAATGTCGAGAAAAAAAAAACTTTCTAGACCTGCCTTCACGTCGCCCTTGATATGGCGAAGCTCAAGCTGAAAAACAAACGCAATATAATAAGTTTCCAACTCAAGGGACGTCAAGATGTACATACCAGGGGAAAATCTCGGGCGGTAGTATTAGGGCGCAGCTAACAGTATACTGAGACTGACGACATTTACGACTAACACTTACGGGAGTATGTCACCGATTGTAACCACTGGTAGATCCAAGAGCGTTCATGTCTGATGAGGAGGGGGCACCCGTCTGGAGATTGAAGTGGGACCAATCCCCCAGAGGAGCGTCACTAAGAGCAAAATTTGCAGAGGGGCGCCGCCTCCATGGGGGAGGCACGTACCCCCCTGTGGCCTTATGCTTGGATCCGCCCCTGGTCACGGCACAGTGTTAAATTATTCGTGAAGTAGGGCGGGATATGCCACTTTCCAAACACTCAATCGACATCCTTATCCAAGAGGTATCGGCATCCTGCTTATCGATGCGTGCTTATAAGTTCTTCGCGTCTCCTTTCTGACAGTACCTCGTTTATAAGTATCATGATCATGTTCTCGATAAGAGATGGTGATACACGAGCATTTCGCAAACAATTTCAGGCAAAGGGATTATTCATAATGTGATAGGGCATGCGGTGCTTTTGTATAGCTTTTTTTATCGCCATCCAGAATATGTAAAATATGCATATTAATTCCTAAATTACAAATATAAAAACAACTGATGAGGTACCGCCAATACACAGTACACCAGTACAGTCAATACAGTAAGTACACTATTGGCTCAAATTTGAATCTGAAAGACATCAAAAGCATTTGAAATGACACTAATTGCATGGCCAATTTAGACATCCTGCTGTGCTCGTTTCGACATCCCACACCTGACGAAAAATCATCATTTTAACACTGTCATGACAGAACCAGACCCTTATGCTTATTGGCCTCTTCACAGACCAGTCATGCCACCCCAAACGTCACCGGGTATTTTGAAGTGCAGATAGTCGGAGGAAAGCTGCTGCATTCTAAGAAGGTATGTGGACGTAAAGCGCTGCTCTTGATCATGTCAGGTGATGATGCATAGGTGCAGTTGTTGCATAGTAATTAGTTGGTGGTGTGGTGCACGGTGTCATGTTCCTTTGCATAATCAAACGTCAGGGAGCACTTAATTTCTCCCCCAATCGTGTCAGCACTATTTCCCAAAAACATTAAAATTTAACAAGTCATGGCGTGATGGGAGAATGTTAACGACTCGCTTATCATTGACTTTCCATCGGCACCCCTGATGTGAACACTCTCCTGGAGCTTGCGATGGTGTTTGCAATAGCTGGTGCGAGAGGTGTAGCATCTGTTACGTTGTGACTTAGCTAACTGAAGGACCTAGAGCCGTCGCCCGTTCGGTAGTGTGTGTGCGTCCCTTTGCGCACCCTTTTCAAGCATGAAATATCAGTCATGTACTGAATGCGGAGCGCCATCGTTTCTTATGCATTGGACAGAACTGAAGCCCTCCGGCCTCCCTCGACAATGTGCCGCTCATCTCGTCTGTGCCTCCGATTCCCTGCCATGTGAGCCACCTGACAAGGGATGTGTGCCCAGAACGGACACGGCTATGTCGATACGCCCGAGAAGATGAACCGGATTGTGCAGGGCATCAAGGACGCCCTGTCGGCGTCCTAGTCGCGTCCACTCACGGTCCCTGCTGTAGATGGTAAGTGGGGAGTATGGCCATGTGGGAAGAGGGCCCGGCACTTGGGCATAATCAGCAATAGGCGATATAGTTACAGGCTAGTGGTCTCGGCAAGCATCGAGACGGCACCAACAGCGACAACATGCGGTCGAAGGTGGCAGTATACTTCGGTAGTATTTATATACGGTGTGCCCGACTGGTTTTCGCTGGCTACTCGGAGTTTACGGTAACTTGACTCGACTGGTATTTGATTTCGCACACTTTCAAGTGGTTTGTCGTTCTACTGCCACCCTGCATTTAGGGGAGGGAACTGAGGTTAATTTTTGGTATATCTAGAAGTCACACACATTCCAGAACAGCGTTTCTTAACCTGAGGTGCTCAAATAGAGCTTAACACTCGCACGTCCGGCGGCCCGCGCCAACTTCGCATGTCCGGGGGGGGGGGGCAGATGTCTGCCCCCTAAGATCTGTGAAACTATGCTAGCTAGCGATAAACGGAAAACGGCGTTGGATAGCTGGTGACGGGCTCTATCGAAAGTGTTTCGGTCATTTTTTCGCTCAGGTCAACATTCAGGTCACTGGGCCATCATAGGTCAAATTTGATCAGATCAGGTGGGACTCAGATATTGACACATATCTCAGGACCTGTAACAGATAGAAACAAACGGCGAACGCTATTCGACAGTCCTTGAAATGCGCTACTGACAATGGGCTGTAATTTAAGGTCAGGCCAACCGAAACTCAGGTCAATGTCATGAAGTCGCCTAGGGAGGTCATGTAATGCATCAGTCGACACGTCTTGGCGATACAAGCACAATGACGGCAATTTCAGCCTTCTAGCTCAATGCAGTGCGATATATTGTGCAGAAATGTGTAGTGATCTCAGGTGACCTCAGATACCTTGGTGAAGTCACTGAGATCATTCCGTCAGCGGTAACATTAAGCATAGCTTCCATCTGCATGCATCTGCACAACCGTTGTGAGATCATTCCGAGCGCAAATATGTAACCAGGAAACATTTGTATATTTTACCAGAGCACTATAATGGGGAAGCCATGACAGCGACCTGACCTAAGGTCAACGCTACGAAAAAAAAACCGATATACATACTATGGTCCCTGATGAGATCATGACATGTTGTAAGTTTGAAATCAATCGCCCAATTATTGTGGAAGTTATGCCACCTAGAACTCCGAGTGTAGTTTGGTCACTTCGCCTGACCTGGTTGCCTGACCTGAGATGACACAGAACTTAAAATGTATGAGGATATGCGAAAAAGACCAATAAACAGCTATGCGAGGTTTGGCCTTGCTAACCCGATTGGTTTGGCAGCAAATGAGGAAAAACCGGAATGGGGGGGGGGGCAGATTTCTGCCCCCCGAACGTGCGCGTGTTAAGGGGTGCTAGAAAAGGACCTGTCATGTGTATTATGATACGTTAGGTGCGTTAACCAAACGCATTCTACACCGTTAGGCAGCTGGTACATATGGCACATACGAGGCGTCACATCAATGTTCCCAGCAGGGGAACGAAACATCAGTTGGATACCTTTTGACAAGGCTGCACTTGATTACGAATTTAAGGAATAATGTTAATATTAACAGATGTTTGTGCCTAAGCATCCAATATCTAGCTACTAGCAGTTACAAGATTTTATCGGCGAACTATGAATTGTACACATGAGTCCTATTGTTTGTTTTGTAGTGTAGTGTAGCAACTGCAGTGCACAACTATTCTAACCAGATGGAGGGGATGCCACTGCCCATACCGCACAAGGGATGCTGAGGTCGGAGGTTAAGACGCGCTGTTCTTTGGCGCAGCTACGATTCGCGCCTTTCACAAGGGATGCCGAGGTTTGAGAATGTTAACACACGCCCTGGAGGGCCTCTGAAAATAACGCGCACTGGATGGGGGGGGGCGGATTCCGCACCCCCTAAGATCTCGACTCCTATGAAGGCTAGAGCAACGAAATTCGCAGGGTGGATGGGCACGATAGTGAACTCTATTGTGTGCAGAGTTCATGACCCTAGGTCAATATCTTCAAGGTCAAATGAGGTCAAAATAACAAAATTTTCTGGTTTCGCGTGGCTTGGCTTGTCATTGTTATGGATCGCTGTGATTGTGTTTAAATGCTCCAAAATGGGCACTAATGATGCAATACAGATGCCAGATCCGCCATTTGACCTCAGGTCACCTATATAGGAGCACTTTATTAGGTCATTACCTGCTCCAGTTACCGGAACCGGGCTCCCAACCCGACTGCTCCGTTGGGCGGCTCGGCACAATCGGCTTCGCAAGAAAAGGAGTGAAATACATGAATAGAGTATGAAAACGCTTAGGCACACAATGACAAACAGTAGATTTCGGGATGTGTAGGGAGTAACATGCAAAGTGACATCAATCGCATGACAGTCATTTGCATTTATGACACATTCCAGTTGACCAAGTTTGGTTCCATTAGCCTGTCATGAACTTGACCTCGGCGACCTAACATGACTTAAATTATATAGCATAACAATATGCATCAAATAAGTCGCTAGTGTTGTCAAGAACACTTCCATTTTGTCAATATACGAGAAGCGCATCAGCGCCGATTTTTGTGGTCTGGCGTTAATATTTTTTTTTAACTTTAGCGACCCCTAACTCGAAACCTTTTCGGTCGAGTTTAATTTTTCTTACTTTAAACAACGCGCCGTTCATTTATTAGCAGGTACACAAACAATGGCGTATATCTGCCGGTAAAATATGGAGTTAACTGCGAAAAACCGGAGGGATGGGCGGATTTCGCCCCCCCCCCCTCCAGGGCGCGTGTTAAGACACCATGTTCTGGGGCACAGCATGGCAGCTGAAAACGGTGGCGGCGGCTGAAAACACTCAAACAATTGAACTGTGAGTTGTAGCCTTCTATCACATGATCGCCACGACCTGCTGGAAACGTGCACTGGCTAACCGGCGTGACTGGAGTTCGATGACGTGTGGCTCCATTTGCAGATGTCTCCGAGCCCACCGGCGACGCTCCGCCCTCATGACGTTCACCGCCGAAAGTTCAGCTGGCGCCGGACTGAGGCCTGGCGCAGCGTGGCCGGCTGACGCGGAGGCTCCGACCCCCCCCGCGGCCCAGCAGCTGGTGAAGACGCGAAGACCGCGGTCGCTCATGTCGTGTGAATCACTGGGAGAATGCGAGAACACGCGCACTCTGCACTGTCGTCCAGCACGAAGCGCGTCGAAATTGATCGTTGTGTCGCAGGACAGAGTTCGTCCCTATTTAACTGCTCAATGTGCACCTAGCACAGCACACGTGCTTGGGCCACCCACGTTCAGCTTAGTACGAACTTAGAAATACAGGTTGTCGTACAAAACGCCGGTTTTCCTCAGCACGT
This sequence comes from Imbricaverruca yamaguchii, assembly GCA_034440575.1. Taxonomy (NCBI): domain Eukaryota; kingdom Metazoa; phylum Arthropoda; class Thecostraca; family Neoverrucidae; genus Imbricaverruca; species Imbricaverruca yamaguchii. The sequence goes on along the minus strand of JAOTOL010001262.1, from coordinate 374,220 downwards.
ACAGGATTAAATACGACTTGGTTGCCTGGGCTGCAGTCTTAAATTTGGACGTTCGACAGGTGACCGTTCGGTGATCGGGACCGGTCAGACACCAGCTGAGCTGTCTGTTCACGGACTGGGCATTACACAGCCTAGCCCGGGCTAGTGACACGCCTCGCGGACGGATCACGAACGACGCTTAATAAGCTGCATCCCCTCAGTGTTCGAAGGGTGTTAAAATGTTTTTTTAAAGCACATTCACAACAGCCCTGCGAATTTTGCAACCAAATACAACTGCAATACTTTAGGTACTTAGGAAAGTATGTTCATGGCATGAGGTATGCTTGAAAAAAACGTCTAATGATAAATTCCAATTGTCCACCGTATCTATAGTACACAGACTATAACTATATTTTAAAAACGTATCTATAACACATGGACAGCAGGCACCATATTTCTCGCTGCAGCAACTGCTGTCGAACGACCCCAATGGATGCGTCCGCAATCCGGAAACCGATTCACTATAAAACGATTCAGACTGGAACATGATGAATGAAACTATAATGGGATCAAGATGTATGCTAGTGTTTGCTCGGTCCGTTCTGGGGTAAGTCGCGCAATGCTACAACACCCAACAAGCTGAACACTCCGCCCGCTCACCCTGACATTACCGTTCTGGCAGATGAACTCCGACCTTTGGTCTTGCTCGTGCTTAGGAAACGAGGTCACATTAGCACCGGCCAGAAGCTCAACACGGAAACTTTATGGCTCTATGTTTAAGTCCCAATTATGGGCGTTTTAGATACTTATAGTAATACCACTCGCCTAAAACTAATAAAACTAAAACTAAATTTTGCTTTGCCCCGGTTTAGTCCCAATCAAGAAAAATAAGAATGAATAATCATGTAATCAAGTCAAAATAAGCATAACAATTTCAAGATTGATAATGGGAGGCTAAGAACTAATCTGAAGAACATAATTACACAAGAAGAGCAAGCAAAACACCCAACGAGCGCGCGTCATATACAGCATACCTTTGCCTATTTTATTATACCACGATTCTGGTAGTATGGTATAAATGTTTTATCAACTTCGGGGTTGTTGCTATCCTATTATGGATATTATGACGTCAGAAGATATAAATATATAAACTCTGGATAAAAATATAAATAAATTGAAAAACGATACCTTGATTTTATGCAACGCGGCTTTGCTTCCATGAAGAAACAGATGCCATATCATGCCATGTCAACAAACGGCTTTGCTTGTCATGGACTTGTTATTGATTGAAGTCGGACTAAGATTCCCATCATGACAATTATGACAAAAGAAAGCCGCCTCTGGTCAGTAAATAGAAGTTGATCATTGCTAGTGCTATACCATACAATTATTTACCTATTACAGTAGGGTACACGTGGCTTCGTACCTTCGTAACTCGATGCTGACTCTGGGACCTGGAAGTCATATTCCGTTCTTATTTAACTACGCAAATCATGAATCATTGGAGAAACGTCGCCAAAAAGCCTGGTTAGTTAGTTATTTGGGCTTCAGTGCGCTTCGACCAGAATTGATAATGGGTGAGATTCCAAGGTCGGATATTAATGCGGCTCAACCAGGAAAGTCTGACAGCGCTACGATCGCACTGCAATGCACCTAACTACAGCGAGCACTACATTTTCACTAAATTTTCGTGCAAGACTGCACCATTGCCGTTTCATACGAGTATGTTTCACTCATGTTGATATCGGTAGCAAGCTATGGGCCATACACATGACATATCGACGGACGCCAAGATGTACTTCACGCTTCCATTGTCTTCCCATCCGTTCATGTGCTTTTCGAGTTGCTTGCAAGAAGTGAAATATACACCGAGAGCAAATTGCGTTACTCATATTCCATTAACATAGCGTTCTAATCCAAATATTTTTAACCGATAGTCCAGATTGCCTGAATCAACAATTCATAATTTTATAGCCCGACCTCAATTTCAAGATCGATACATTCAATCAGTCTTGTTTCAGCCCGCACAAAGGACAATTTGGGTGTCGTTCCACAAAAATAAGCGGTGTGGCGACATAAAAACAAGCCCGGCATTTTGTCGCTGCTAGTTTCGTCATTTCACTGAATGCACTCGCTCTTTCTCATGTGGGTCGTTTTCGAAAATCAGAGAAAATTCCAGCTCGACTGTTTACAGTCTAATAGAATTTCGATTAGACTGATCGAATCAAAGAAAGAAAGCCTGATATTTCCTAACTTTTGGCCTCCTCAGTTAGCCGTCGGATACATCATAATCTTGAAGAGCAAGTATCACGATTTACTTGCGAAAAAACACGTCACCTTATCGATATCTCACCGAGTGGAACAGTCACAGGAAATCACATAAACAACCGCACGTGTTGCATTAGGGAACGCTTGGTCTCCACGTTAAAGGTGCCAAAGGCATTTCAGAGTTCAGTCTAATATTTTCATGCTAATTTAATTGGAGTACAATTCCAAACGCTATATTTATTGTGCCCTGATGTCCACTATGTAAGCTATGTGGACAGACGGTGATGATCTTTTAGAGTCCTTGGCGCAACCATATTTTCATTATCACCTGGTCTGTGTACCGAAATCCACGCACTTTTTAGTGAGCCGAAAGCCCATTGCAGACGGGCCTGTAGCGCAAACTATCCAGCATGTGTGCCACTGAACGCTCACACACCGACTGCGGCGGGTTCACCGTCGCACGAGGGGGCGATATGGTGGCCTCGCCAGTGATGTATTACTGAACCACAGCACACACGTCACCACCAGCGCCGTGGCGGTTCCTGGAACACGGACAGCCGCTCCTGAACTCAGCCCGAACAAACCACGAGTGTAACACATGTGAAGACGCAATGTGTTGCTCAACCATACATAAAAGTTGTCGCACGCTGCTGTTTAAAGAGACGACCGGCTATGCCTACTTGAAACGTAGACAACGGGCCTGAAGCGTTGGTCACACAACGCTTCGCCCTTCGATGTTGTTGGTACAACGACAGCGACCGGCTGTTGGTAAAAAAAGGCGACTGTGCCAATGTGCTATGTCTCCAAAATCAAAGTAGTGGTGTTGGCGCCTCGGCTGAAAACAGGACCGGCCGACAGTGAGGCGCCGTCGGTACAAAATGGCAGTGGCCGAGCCAAGTCGGCACAAAGACGCGGCCGGCCGGCGGCTGGCGAGCGCGCGCGCCGGCCTCAGCAGGCGAAGTGCGCCGCGTCCTTCTGGTGTAGCTCCAGCAGACAGTCCTCGACGGCCGGGTCGGCGAACCGGTCCACGAACGACTGGATCATGCCCTCCGGCGACGCCTCGTACTGGTGTAGCGTCACGCCGTCGCCTGTGGCGGACGGCCGCGTCACGGACTGACACGGCTCTGTCACGGGGCCCACGGACGACCGGCTGGCGGACGGCCGCGTCACGGACTGACACGGCTCTGTCACGGGGCCCACGGACTATCGGCTGGCGGACGGCCGCGTCACGGACTGACACGGCTCTGTCACGGGGCCCACGGACTATCGGCTGGCGGACGGCCGCGTCACAGACTGACACGGCTCTGTCACGGGGCCCACGGACGGCCGCGTCACAGACTGACACACGGCTCTGTCGGGACCCACGGAACGGCCGCGTCACAGACTGACACACAGCTCTGTCGGGGCCCACGGACGGCCGCGTCACAGACTGACACACAGCTCTGTCGGGGCCCACGGACGGCCGCGTCACAGACTGACACACGGCTCTGTCGGGGCCCACGGACGGCCGCGTCACAGACTGACACACGGCTCTGTCGGGACCCACGGACGGCCGCGTCACAGACTGACACGGCTCTGTCGGGACCCACGGACGGCCGCGTCACAGACTGACACGGCTCTGTCACGGGGCCCACGGACGGCCGCGTCACAGACTGACACACGGCTCTGTCGGGACCCACGGACGACCGACTGGAGGACGGTCCACTGGGTCGGCCACCAGCATTCGCCAGTCTACTGTCCGGCCACTAGGGTGTTACCGGTGCCGGTGGATGGCCGATTACACGACACGCCAACCGAACTGCTCAGTCACAATCATGTCGGCCGCACAAGTGTACGTTTCGACGAAAACACTGCATCTGCGGCACAGGGTTAAAACGATGGGCGTTCACTCGGTGTGCGATACCAAAAAGAGTGCCGAATGCCGAAATTGGCCAAGAATATTGTCAACCATCAAATTTCTATTAAACCTCGTGCACACTCCATCAGAAAACAGTAGGATACTTCTAACGACATTTTTCGTTATGTTTACGGGTAATTGTACAACATATCGCACACCAGGTAGTCACAGTGTCTGAAATCGAATGAGACACAGACTTTCCACTTTCCGTGCTAGGGAGCATGCGCATGATAGTTCTGAAGCTACAAACATAGCGCTGACTTATGCACGAAATGCAGTCTGCTTAAACACACACGTATAAGCGGAGTGTTATAATTTTGGTGGAAACATGCCATTCAGCACTCTGTTAGTGGAATGTTCCACCAATTCCTACGAAGAAGCGTATTACTGCTGCGAGGCGCATAACCTTGCTTCAAATCACGGCACCCCTGACCTCGTTCGACCTCTGTCCACTGACCCCGGAGGGCGACGTGCTGACCTTTAACCTCGGTGCGCGCCTGCACCAGGAAGCGGCGCGGCTGTTTCTTGCGCAGGATGATGGGGATCCACCTGGCGAACGGGTGTGGCCCGCTGTCCGGCACCTCCGAATAGTGGTCAAACATAGCGCGTGCCGCCGCCACGTCCGCCGTCCCCTTGTACACCTGCGGTCCGGAGACGCTGTTACAACACGCAAATGGTGACACCAAAACGAACCGCAGTGCGCACTCCTCGCACTTGAGCTTCACCATTATCCGGCTGAACGTTCGGGAGTTTTCGATATGTGCAGAAAGACCGGCAACAACCACCACAACCCATCCATTGTGAATCTTGCAGCCTCAAGCCGGGCACGTTCCACAGCAATGGCACTGAGGCGTGTACGGTATGCTGCTCGTGCAGCGAACGCACCTGGCCTAGTCAAACTTGGCACATCCAATCCGTTCCTATCCGATTATAATATTATGTTCGACTTCATCTCTTGCCATCCCATGCGGTGCTGGGAAAGCGGGCTATTCCCGGATTTCGTAGACACACAGCCATTACTGTACGGAAAAAATGCACACCATATGTTCTGTCCTCTCATACATGCTGCATGGAATTATACATTCGGACCATTATTGCTCTCAGTTTAAGTGATATTAACCATCTATATGCCCGGAAAACTAGTATGCACAATGACGAACACAGCCAATCACTGGTTGGGATAGAAATAAATAGAGCATGACATATCTTGCTAATTTATGAGGTCCGAAAATATACACTCCAGGAAGCAACTGACACACATGCTACATACACTCCGAATACCGAATTGAAAATGAAAAATACAATCCGATGTCCATTTCACTCCATTCCATCCCGGTCTCCGTTCCCGCCTCCGTACCGTCCTATTGCACGTATCACATTCCATGCATCCACTGCACCGCGTGTCGGCCGGCGGTATGCATGCATGTATGTATGCGTATGTATGCGTGTGTTTGTATGCATGTGTATGCATGTATGTATGTGTGCATGTATGCATGCATGCATATGTGTATGCATGTATGTGTGCATGTGTGTATGTATCTGTGTGTATATATGTGTATGTATGTATGTACGTGTGTATGTATGTATGTATTACTTCTTGGAGAAGGATGTCGATTGAGTGTCCAGAAAGTGGCATTTTCCACCCTATTTGACGAATAATTTATCCCTGTGTGTGTATGTATGTATGTATGTATGTGTGTGTATGCATGTGTATGTATGTATGTGTGTATGCATGTGTATGTATGTATGTATGTATGTGTGTATGTGTGTGTATGTATGTGTGTATGTATGTGTATGTATGTGCGTATGTATGTATTTACGTGTGTATGTATGCGAGTATGTATGTATGTGTATGTATGTATATATGTGTATGCATGTGTGTATGTATGTGTGTATGTATGTATATGCATGTATGTATGTATGTATATATGTATGTATATGTGCGTACGAACCTGCAGTTTGCGGAGGAAGTCGGCGATGGCCTGTTTTCCGGTGGTGTAGATCTTCTGGCGGTCGACGGTCATGAGCAGGTCTGGCTGGCCGTCGGCGTCGGTCGTCTCCTTGATCTGCACCACACCGTCGCCGTGCTCCAGCAGCACGCGCAGGATCACGTAGCGCGCCCGACTGTGCGCCTGCGAACGGGGCGCCCGCCGTCAGCCGCCGGCGCAGGTTGCCGCAACACCGCCCAAAACAACATCACCGCCGCGCCGACAGGAGCAATGACAGCAGTGGTGATGCTGGCAGCAATAGCAACGTACTTGGCCACATGGAAAACGTACTATGTGTGCTGCCAAACATGCAACATCTGGTAATGATGGGCTTCCTACACCAATTCAAAACACCTTTGTACTTCAGCTTCAGTTCAGGGATTCTACTTAGCAAAGCAATTAAGTTCTGAATGACCCAGCAAAGGTATCTTGGCAAAGAACAATTACGATAACTATGACTTTACCCATAGTTAATTAGGCAGCGACTTGACACCGAATATGTCTGCCGAAGGAAGCTTACGCTAATTAACACACTGGGTCTACGGAAATATGGCATGACGCCGGCAGTAAATTAGCATATATGCTCTCTTGCTCCATCAATGAGGTAATCCATTACGTTCAAAACGCAGATTTTTCCTCCTTCATGTAAACATGAAGGAGTATAATCAGAAAATAATTTGTCGCATACGTTTTTAGACATCTAATTTTGTCACGTGTGCGCAAACGTGACAAAACACATGGGAAAACATGAACACACGGTTCATGTCGACTTGTTTAGTGTATATAATATGCTGGTATTGGAAGCTTGTAGCGAGAACAATTGCTGATGCGGAATGCCAGTTGCACAGAATCTTTACCAGCTTGTCACGTTAGAAGAAACCATTTTCATTCTGGGGAATTACTGATGGTTGTGGAAATCAAAAGCGTTTGCTAAAGCAGAACATCGCTAAAAAGAACATAGAAAAACCAAGCTGATACGCCTAAATATGAACTGAACAACTGAAGTTTTTCGAAAGCTCCATTTCCTTTCAAACGGAGGAGGCTGCGGCCGAACGAACGGCTCGCTATCGCGGGGGTGCCGCCTCCAGAGGACGCCTCCGAACGAGCGGCTCGCTATTGCAGAGGTGCCGCCTCCGAGCGAGCGGCTCGCTATTGCAGGGGTGGCGCCTCCAGAGGCCGCCTCCGAGCGAGCGGCTCGCTATTGCAGGGGTGGCGCCTCCGAGCGAGCGGCTCGCTATTGCAGAGGTGCCGCCTCTACACGGCCACGCGGTCAGCTAGGCTCGCCGACCAGCCGACGTCACCTGCATGAACTTGGCGGCAGTGCAATCGTACTGCTCCAGACACTTGGCGAAGCCGTCCCACAGGTTGTCCACCCAGTTGACGTACGTCACCACGCCGGCCGTGACGTCATCACAGCCGAGGAGCCTGCGGCGTGCGACGGCGCCGCGTCAGCGCGGCCGGCCGCCGGCGCGCGGCGTGGCCGGACCCGGGAGGCGTTACCTGCATGAACTTTTTCATCTCGGTGGAGTACATCTCGAGCGCCTTGGCCACGCCGTTGTAGAGCAGGCTGAGCCAGTTGATGTAGACGAGGGTAGGCCGCAGGTCGTCCGCCACGCCGAAGATGCTGCCGACCATCGCCGACCGGGCGTCAGCGTCCCGGGCCGGCCACACCGCACCACACCACACCACACCACACCACACCACAAAGCACAACAGATCACGGCCGCCCCAGCGTCAGTGACATGGCAATATTGAAGAACAGTCAACATTCTGACGCTGTGATGCACTCAAGTTGTGAGCCATTTTCCATTTATCACGTGACTTACGACAGCCAATCAACGTCAATGTTTAAAGTGACTGTTCATAGCTGCCACAATGCACGATACGAAATGCAATAAGTTAATTTGTTTTAAAGCCATAATATATAATAGGAAGTCACTCGGTCTGTGCAGGCTTGGACAATAGGAATCAGCTGATTGGGTGTCACTTGGCTACATATACGACGCGTGTGGCGACTATGATGGACATGGAGTGTTTTATCTGCGTGCGCCATGTTAACCAATTACAGTGCGTAATTGCTATGACAATGCAGACAATAGCTTTCGTGGAATGCACCCCTATATAACAGATATATTTGGCTGGCGTGGCAGCACGTGGCCTATATCATTTCCAATCGATGAATTTGGCTGAAGCGAACCCGGCGATTGATCGATGGGTTTCGAAGCTGCCTTGGCGAAAGCTATTTAGCTATGATCACAAAAATGCTCCAGTGAAATCGGCCAGATTTATACATTATTTGGGCTTAAGGGAGCGCCGACTACGAGGTCATTTAGCGCCCATAATCGGCCAGATTGACGCGCGCAGAAATAAAAAAACTGATGTCAAACACAATTGTTACACAAGTCATATATGTAGCTAAACGATTCCCCTACAGCTCACGCTATAGTCTTCCATTCTATTCGATTCGATAGGCCCTGGGTCCCGCGTAACTCAGCGTGTTAGCAGCGGCAGTGCCAATGTTACAGTTAGAAAATGAAGCCCGCATTTAGAAGGTACTGGTCTACATAGCCATGCATTTAGTGGGAAGCAACATGATTAGGTTAGCACTGTCCGATGCCGATAGACTCCACCAACCGCTAAATGGGTGGCGCTCGGTTTGTCAGCAACATGTACAAACCACTGTATACGAGCAACAGCCGTCTGCTGGACGACGTCGGTTACGGGAGGAGACACATCCAGCAAGTCAGTGATCACAAGGGCCTGCCGAGGCCTTAGCACCACAGCCCATAGGTCACAACATCCTAGCTCAAGAGCATAAGTGCTCTAGTCAATAGCAACAACACGGTCACCTTAGCATAGCTGCCGCTAGGGAAAGACGCGATCGCTACGACTAGCTGTATCGTGACGGTGAACTGTCACTAGCTATCACTATCCTCACCATGTCATCATATAGATGGATGAATAGCCACTTATCCAGTAAATGGATTATAGTGTCGCTCATATTTATGGGATATACCATTTTCTGGACAATGTATGCCTTGTTTCGACTGGTAGCTATAAGACAAAAAGTACAGCAGGGAATGAAAACAATGTATAAAAAACGAATGACATGGTTTTCGAGAGCAACGGTGACCACGTTTTGCCATTGTCATTTTTCCGTCACTATTTTCCGAAGAGATGACCAAGAGGAACCCTGCCGAGGCGGTGTTACTCACTCTTCTATCCTGCTCCATATACAGGTAGAGACGGTGTTACTCACTCCACTATTGTGCTCCAGACAGAGGTAGATACAATGTTACTCACTCCATGACATCCTGATTCAGACAGAGGTGGAGGCGATGCTACTCATTCCATGATATCCTGATCCAGACAGAGGTGGAGGCGATGCTACTCACTCCGTGATATCTTGATCCAGAGGTAGAGACGATGATACTCGCTCCATAGCATCCCGCTCCAGACAGAAGTAGAGACGATGTTACTTACTCCATGACATCCAGCTCCAGACAGAGGTAGAGACGATGCTACTCACTCCATAACATCCCACTCCAGACAGAGGTAGAGACAACGCTACTCACTCCATGACATCCTGCTCCAGGCAGAGGTAGAGGCCGACACACTCCGCCCGACACTCTTCATAGGCCGACGCCAGGTCGGAGAACACGCCGTCGTACGTGTCTCCCGGTGTGTAGTACTTGGTGATCTGGGGAGACAACAGGGGCGGCGTCAGGCTGTCTCCCGGTGTGTAGTACTTGGTGATCTGGGGAGACAACAGGGGCGGCGTCAGGCTGTCTCCCGGTGTGTAGTACTTGGTGATCTGGGGAGACAACAGGGGCGGCGTCAGGCGGTGCTGTGCCGCAGCGCGGTGAGGGCTGCTCTTACACGTGCTAGTGACGATACCCTGCATTCTTGTGACAGGCAAACTTCGCTACACACTCTTGGGATGACTAAGCCCACAGACAGGGTTGGACAAATAGGCTGCTCCTGGATTTTGTCATTGAGGACATCATCCTCTCTAGAAAATATCCCTCACATATTTTTCATTTTGAGATTGAATGGTTCTGTTTGACAATGAACCGTCTGTAACGAGGTGATCAAGATTCACTGGAAAGTGCAAACTGAGATTCTGATGTCACAGTGGTGGTTATTGGTTTTACGACACCTCGACCGTTGAGTCATGCAACGTCGCCAATCTCTCACACCGATTGGTTGCGGGCGAAGAGTAGCAACAGGTGAGGCCCGAACCAACAATATTTCTATTGTGATACGGGAGTCTTACCCTTAGACTACTCGTCCCCATTCTAATGTCATAAGCTTGAAGAAAAATACCATCTGTATTAGATTAGCCAAGAATTTGCCTCTCCACCTCCAGTATTCCCAAGCACAACCATTCACGGATTAACGGTAAAATTCACGATCCAACTCCGTTCACATATGTTTTGACTTTGCTTTCAAAGGGATATTTGTGTTTAGTTTGTGCTTGCTTAACAACATAATATAGATTAGTGGAAAACCATGTATCGTTATATTCACCACAGCACGATGCTAAAGCATCTTAGTGCTTGGGACGGATTTTCGGTTCTGATTCTGAAATCGGAAGCTGTCGACTCTGGATGGCTGAATAACTTTAATTCTGAAATAAGATGGTGCCATGGGACGATCAAAATCCATTGCTTGATATCCTGTAATATAATATAATATGATATAAAATACAATATAATGTAATATAATATACAAATCATTAAATCGACCATCTGATATCAAAATTAAGCATATGATAAAACATAATTATTTTGGGGTTGTAAGACAGGTCTGATGAAGAATATACTGAGATAATGAGCAGCATTAGAAGTTCGAAGCCATACAAACTCAATGCTATCGTGCAAGTGTCCTGAAATGCCAATATTTTGGTAGAAACTAATACAATCTAAAATACATCTTGCTCACCTTTCGTGAACGTGGTTTTTACTTCATACATTGAGTTTCGTAAAATCCGACAGGAGAGCATTTGATTGCAAGCACAGTTGCAGACCTCATAACTTCATGTCAAAATATTGACGCTACCATCAAAACATTCGGCAACAAGTGCCGCTAGTGTTTGAGACAGATTGTCATTTTATCGACTCCTTTACTATATATTTCACCATATGATATATATTCTACCACTTCACCATAAGGTCCCGGGCCCAGTAGACAGCTTACGAAACATGAATTTGAGGATACTGTCGTATAACTTACTGCGCTATCAAGATGGTGGTGGTGGTGGTGGTGGCTGTAGGGTTGGCTTCTGAGCAGCTCTTACACTACACTTTTTGTGATATTCAAATTTGCGTTTCAGTTCCCAATGAGAGGTGTTTGCTCGAATCGCTTGTATCCCCACACGCTATGTGTTTGACGGTGCACGGTGAGTCCGGTGTCATACAACGATGTCGAACTCACAAGGTATTAAAACATTGTGCTCACATTGTATGCCATAAGCGAACCGACCTCTCTTGTGCCATTTTAACACGCGATATCTGCCCCCGGGGGAGGGGGGGGGGCAGATATCTGCCACCCTCCGATTTTTCTTAATTTGCCGCGAAACTAATCGGGTTGGCAGGGCCAAACCTCGCATAGCTGCTCATTGGTCTTTTCCGCATATCCTCACACATTCTTAACCCTGGGTTATCTCAGGTCAGGTAACTAGGTCAGGCGAAGTGACCCAATTACACTCAGAGCTCTAGGTGGCATAACTTCCACAACAATTTGGCGATTGATTTCAAACCTATAATACGTCATGATCTCATCAGGGGCCATAACATATACATCGGGTTTCTTCGCAGCATTGACCTGAGGTCAGATCACGGCCATGGCTTCCCCATTATAGGGTTATGGTAAAATACAATGTAATTATAGGGCTATGGTAAAATATACAAATATTTCCTGGTTACAAATGTGCTCTCAGAATGACATCACAACAGTTGTGGGTTGCAATTTGAAGCTATGCTCAATGTTACCGCTGACATTTTTGCTCAGTGACCTCACCAAGGTCATCTGAGGTTACTTGAGACCACTAGCACATTTCTGCACATTGTATCGCACTGCATCGAACTAGAAGGCTGAAATTACCGTCATTGTGCTTGAATAACCAAGACGTGCCAATTGATGCATGACATGCCCTCCCTAGGCTATCCATGACCTTGACCTGAGCTCATTGTTTCGGTTGACCTGACCTTAAATCACGCCGCCTATTGTCGGTAGCGCATTTCAAGGACTGTCGAATAGCGTTCGCCGTTTGTTTCTATCTGTTACAGGTCCTGAAACATGTGTCAATGTCTGAGTCCAACCTGATCTGGTTGAATTTGACCTATGATGGCAAAGTGACCTGAATGTTGACCTGAGCGGAAAAAAACTACCGAACCACTTTCGATAGAGCCCGCCACCAGCTCCCCAACGCCGTTTTCCGTTTGTCTCTAGCTAGCATAGTTCTAGAGATTTTAGGGGGCAGACATCTGTCCCCCCGGACATGCGAAGTTGGCGCGGACCTCCGGACGTGCGAGTGTTAAATGGCCGAGTATTGCTGAACTGTCATCGGAGCGCGCGAACCACAACCAGAAACGCCGCCTGCGCGGACGCCGCTACGTCAGCTCTACTCACCAGTTCCCCAGTTTCGGTGTGTTTCACAGCCTGCTCGTCGAAGTTGAGCTTGCCCTCCTTGTTTTTGGCGAACAGCTTACCACTGCCGTGGCCGAACAGCTCGTGCAGTCCCACCTGGACCTGTTACAGAGCAAGCGGTGAATGAGACACTGGCACAATCACACGTCGGCATGTGGCAGGCTGTCGGGACCAGCTGGACCGCGTGGTTGACTAGTCGAAGGGGCGGCTGGCCCAATGCTGCCACCAAGTGCCTGTCCATGTTAAGTTAAGCGCAAGGCGAGCCCAAGTAGCAGCTGATCGAAGCTATTGGGTAGCTCACACGACGCTAGCTATCGTAATTATGATTATGTGGATAGCACCATCTCATCTACAGGTTTCATCACGTCCCGGCCCGATCAAACACGACTTTCACGGCGAGCGGTACACGGTCAGTAAAACCACGTCTGGGCGTCAGCCACGTCGTGGGGGTGGCAGGTGGTGCGCGGTCGGCCACACCAGGAGCACACGAACCTCGAAAGACTGGGTGCGATACTGGCGCATCAGTTCAGCGTCCTCGTCGCCGAGGAAGGGCACCGTGGCGGTCGAGTACGCCGCCATGATCACATTGCCCAGCGATACGTTCTTGAAGCCTGCCAATCCATGGAAAACGTCACAATCCTGTATTTGTGCACAATATGGGTTTCGGTAGACGGTCAGAGTAGAACGAAAGCAGAAAGGCTACACAGCAGTCGCTAATAATGTGAACACACGGACCCGAGGAGAAAAGGGTTATTACTGAGATAACACACTGTCTGAGTACACTTCTGTGCGGGCTTAACCTCGATATTTGTATTTGTAACTATAACGATATTTGTAACTAATATTAACACAATTTCGTGGTTAGGCGAATCAATGACGATTCTACACGCAGCAGCCTATGAAACCTTAATAATTTACATCAAATGCAATGCGTCGTATATTTTGGCGATATTGCCACTGCGGCCAAGTGAGTATGACGGCAGCAGGGTAATATTTGTTACCGTGAGTTACGTGCTACCGTGGTTAGCAGAATGTGGCAGCGAGATGAGTATGGCAGCAGTGGGGTCAAACTGGCTGCAGTGAGCTGCGTGTGACTGGTTATTTTGGCTTTAGGGCGAGCCGACTACATGGCCATTTGGCGCCCATACGTGCCGAATGTGGCAATGAGATGAGTATCTTGTCATAGTTGACGAGAATGTTGACCGGAATACTCACCCAGCCCTGCTGGATCTCATCATAGTTGGGAGTGTTGACCAGAATACCTATCCTCTCCCCCTGCCGAATCTCGTCTTAGTCGGGAGTGTTGGCCGGAATACTCACCCTCCTCCTGCCGGATCTCGTCGTAGTTTGGAATGTTGATGCCCGCCGGCACACCGCTTCCGGCGAAGCACAAGATGTCCAGACTGGTGAAGTCCGGCTTCAGGAAGCGGTCCTTCTCGTACTCCTGCGGCGTCAGAAGTGCGATCAGAGGGACTGACCGCAGCCAGCAGCAACACCTGATCAGAGGCTACAGGGCAGATACACGGAGACAAGCCACCGAGTGATTGAGAGACGCATACCGAGCAGGACACATGGGGAGGCAGATCGACAGACGAAAACTGACCTCACGTTCGGGACTTTCTCCACAGACTGTGACGCAGCGATCTGAGGCCTCGGGACCTGACCTGACCTGGGCCGGAGGCTGCCTGGCGGGTTGGCTTTTCCTTTGGTTTGGGCCTTTTAAGCGGTCCGAGGGTCTGCCCGGTGGTGATACCTCAGATAATTCCTTCAGACCCAGAAAACCAGGCTGAGCTGGAACCCAGGAACTCATTGAGGACCGGCCCCGGACCATGGCACTAGCCTGGGGCCAGGCGACCGCCCTGGTACCACGAAACTGAATTGCGGATGGTTAGGGAATCGCTCCGGGTTCAGTTCTGGACTGTGAAACTGGGCTGGAGTTTCAGGACCGCCTCAGGATCACACAAATAACCCGCACCCTGGGAGGCGGTCCTGGATCCCGAGATTGGCCTGGGACCAGGGGATCGCCCGTGGAAGCAACCGTGGACCGTGACTGACCTGAAGCCATGGGATCGCCCGGGGAAGCAACAATGGACCGTGAGACTTACCTGAAGCCAGGGGACCGCCCGGTGCACCGGCCATGGATCGTGAGACTGACCTGGGGCCATGGCACCGGCCGTGGATCGTGAGACTGACCTGAAGCCATGGGATCGCCCGGGGAAGCAACAATTGACCGCGAGACTTACCTGAAGCCAGGGGACCGCCCGTTGCACCGGCCGTGGACCCTGAGACTGACCTGGGGCCATGGCACCGGCCGTGGATCGTGAGACTGACCTGAAGCCATGGGATCGCCCGGGAAGCAACAATTGACCGCGAGACTTACCTGAAGCCAGGGGACCGCCCGTTGCACCGGCCGTGGACCCTGAGACTGACCTGGGGCCATGGCACCGGCCGTGGATCGTGAGACTTACCTGAAGACTGACCGCCCATGGCACCGGCCGTGGATCGTGAGACTGACCTGAAGCCATGGGATCGCCCGGGGAAGCAACAATTGACCGCGAGACTTACCTGAAGCCAGGGGACCGCCCGTTGCACCGGCCGTGGACCCTGAGACTGACCTGGGGCCATGGCACCGGCCGTGGATCGTGAGACTGACCTGAAGCCAGGGGACCGCCCGTGCACCGGCCGTGGACCGTGAGACTGACCTGAGGCCATGGGATCGCCCGGGGAAGCAACAATTGACCGCGAGACTTACCTGAAGCCAGGGGACCGCCCGTTGCACCGGCCGTGGACCCTGAGACTGACCTGGGGCCATGGCACCGCCCGTGGACCCTGAGACTGGACCTGGGGCCGGGGCCCGTGGCACCGGCCGTGGACCGTGAGACTGACCTGAAGCCAGGGGACCGCCCGTGCACCGGCCTGGATCGTGAGACTGACCTGAAGCCAGGGACCGCCCGTTGCACCGGCCGTGGACCCTGAGACTGACCTGGGGCCACGGCACCGGCCGTGGACCCTGAGACTGACCTGGGGCCATGGCACCGGCCGTGGATCGTGAGACTTACCTGAAGCCAGGGGACCGCCCGTTGCACCGGCCGTGGACCCTGAGACTGACCTGGGGCCATGGCACCGGCCGTGGACCCTGAGACTGACCTGGGGCCATGGCACCGGCCGTGGACCCTGAGACTGACCTGGGGCCATGGCACCGGCCGTGGACCCTGAGACTGACCTGGGGCCAGGGGACCGCCCGTGGACCCTGAGACTGACCTGGGGCCACGGCAGCCGCGGCAGGATGGTCTCGGCGGCGGCCACCAGACGGCCGAACTTCTCGCTCATGGGTCGGTTCACCATGGCGGCGAAGCCTTCCCACTCGGCGCGCTGCCCGGTCGGGTCACGGTACGTCTCGATGAAGCCGATGTACCTGCGCGCGCGATGTACCTGGGTTACCGCCGGTCAGCGTTACAATAATGCTGTCTTTTTCCGTTAGGTGTGAAATGTCAAAACGAGTCCGGCCAACTTCACCACGAAAGCGATTTCGTTTCGAATATAGCTTAAGTCCTTCAAACTTAATCTTGACCCATAGCATGCGTATATGCCCATATTTTCGTTTATTTTAGGAAACACCTAAAATAGGGATACTATGCTAGTGACAACGATGAGAATGTCTTACCACCAGCAAATCGTATTGAACCACCCGATTTGTAACATCTACCTGAAATTGCGTTGGGTACAAGGTTAGTACAAGGTACAAGGTAGGTACAAGGTTTGTGTCACAATCTGTAATGGTTGGCATAAGCAGGATACTTACATACAAGATACCGTTAGAAACTAGGTATGGAAACTTCATAACACACAGCAAGAAGCACTGTGCTGATACTTCTTTGGTAAGGGTGTCTCTTAAGTGTTCAGTCCGTGGTATATTCCACCAAATTTGACCAACAACTTGCGACTGCCGCCGGTCCCGGTGGCGCGGGACCAGCACCCGCCTCTGCCGTGTCACCGCTCCATCCGTGGGCTTGTGGAGACAGCAACATTGTCTGTGCACAGCCAGCATAGCAGTGGCCTAGACTGACACCGACAGGAATATGGCAGCAGTGACACTGCCGACGCTGTCGCCGACCACAGCGACGGCGAGCGACTCACGTTTCGACGGCGGGTCCCTTGTTCTTGATCCAGTGCCGGGAGCCGTCTTTGTGGGCGTCCAGCGAGCCCGTCTGGAAGCTGGCGACGTACTCAGCCAGCATACCCCGCTCGTGGTCATTGGACGCGTGCTTTCTGCCGGGGAGGGGTGGGAGGGGGACAAGTTAGCTGACAAGATGCAGGATCACTATACGGACTAAACAGGTTGTGTTGCTGATGAACGTTGAAACCCCACAGCGAGGTTGTTTCCGGCACTAAAGGGGAGGCAAATTCGGTTGGCACATTTAACAAATTACATGGTTTAGTACTGGTTGACACCAAACATATAGTTCTTCTACGTTACTGACATAAATGCTGAATAAAAACTGACCCATCTACTTAACCGACTGGAATCACAAATTGGCAACAGGGAGTCTGCAAGAGGCAATTAAAAGCCTGATCTTCAAGCAACACCCCCACAGCACCCACGTACTGCGCCGGCGTCGGCATCGCTCTCACTTGGCCTCCAGCAGCTCATCCACCACCATGGCGAGCAGACTCGAGTAGTCGCCGCGGGTCACGCTGAACTGCGCCCCCTGGAACTTCTCGGGGCCGGAGGTGATTGGCGGCTCCGCGCCACACTTCGCAGACGCCATCCGGATCTGGAGGTACGGCAATGTGCCAAAATCAGTAATTCTGGTTAAAAGCACACTTCAATGAGAGTAAAATTGCACAACTCATATTTTGTATTCATTGTTTGTTCGATTTAAATGCGTTACTCCCTCCACCTTCAGGTTGTCTATTGTCACTTTGAATTGTACATAACTTTGTTTGTCGCTTTGAATTGTTTATTTGTTCATTAGGTGGTTCACGACGCACTTTATGCACATTCAAGGCTAATGGCGCCGCCCACACTGTTTCGCCGGTGGGCCGCAGGATTGGGAAATGTTCCGAGCGGCGCCAGTGTCGAACCCGGGACCTTTGGTACCCAGAGCCCAACACCTTAACCACTCGGACATCCCCGCCCCTACATAACTTTTGTCACACAATTGCACGCAAGTTGTGCACAAAGCCACAACCAACATACATATTTTAAAAAGTCAAGTTTTTCATCTGCACATTTCATCCTACCAAAAGTGAATATGGACACACACACGATGGGGCCACGTCGAAGGTCATCACAGATGGGCCTGACGGCGGGTGGTCACGTGAGAGGTCATCACAACCAGTTCTTGTGGCGGGGCCACGCTAGCGGACATCACAGCCGGGTGTAGTGGTGAGCACAGGTCAGATGATACAAAGGGGTCAAGCAGTGAGTACAGGTCAGAGGATACCACAGTCGGGCCAAACAGTGATCACAAGTCAGAAGACATCATAGTAGGGTAAAGCAGTCAGCACAGGCCAGAGGACATCACAGCGGGGTCTAGCGGAGAGCACAGATCATGGGACCCCACACCAGGGTCTAATGGTGGGCACAGGCGAGATGACATCACAACAGCGTTTGGCAGCGAGCACAGACCAGAGGACATCACAGCGGGTGTAGCGGTGAGCACAGGTCAAGGAACAGCGGTGGTTGACGATGAGGGTATCCCACCACCCCGGAATGCTGGTGGGGGCCCTTGCCATTTCTGCCGGACGCTCCCACCACCACGGGATCGCCACGGCTCTATCCACCAGTGCATATCCACCTCGTAATGGACGACGCCGTCGACCAACGTCTTGAAGAGTCGGTTGTTGTAGGGCTCGATTGCCTTGTGCTTCATGTACGTCTTGACGATCTCGGCGTCGGCGTCGGTGCAGTTGGACGAGAAGTAGGTGGTGACTCCCTGCACACCAGCATGTCATTGTGAGGCTCTGCCAGGTCTTTACGGGGAGCATGAATCAGGCTTCCCACTGCGCAGCTCATGGTGATCTCGTGACTCCAAGGACATGGTGATCAGGTGGCTTCCGAGCCGTTGTTGGATGGAAATGTGAGCCGGGATCGTGTGCGCGTACGCAGATATCGTGACTGAATCCTCTCCGACAAAGAGCGAAACAGACCGGTCAGATCAGATGGAGCGAAATACTAACAAGACAACGTCATGGGTGGTCACAGCCGGTGTTGGAAAATGGCGTTTTGGAGACTTTGATCGTTCAAATAACTATACACTG
Source organism: Imbricaverruca yamaguchii (assembly GCA_034440575.1). Taxonomy (NCBI): domain Eukaryota; kingdom Metazoa; phylum Arthropoda; class Thecostraca; family Neoverrucidae; genus Imbricaverruca; species Imbricaverruca yamaguchii. Next base: position 355,173 of record JAOTOL010001262.1, on the reverse strand, counting down.
CCGAAAGAAATACACCCATTGTGCTGTCACATGAAGAGCCAGACAACTAGACACCAATGTTAGCCATGTCATCTAATCATAGTATTTGCGATGAAGATAAGGGAAAGCAGCACGTCATGCAGGCCCATGCCCTATGTGACCGTGACAGTGACAATGGCCCCTGGCTGGTATTAGGGTCTGCTTCTAATGTCCCCCACATAGTCATATTAAGCAATTGGCACTTCCTCGAGATTCAATAGAAAATAAGTCACATCAATTACTGCAGGCAAGGAGCCTCAGGAATATTCCAAAACCTACATACACAATGTAGTCTGAACTCATGATCAGCTGCTTATGACTTTACCAATATTTAACTTTGTGATCTATGATAGTGTGATTGGCTGGTAGAGATACACTAGGAAAAAATACTGCCTTCGTGTATACCTTTTTCTTTAATTCATGAAAAATGTTTAAAATAAAATAAAATACAAGGCACACAAGGTCGAAAGGTCAACAGATGCAGGAGGCAATGCACTACTGGCAAACATTAAGAATCATGCAACAGTTTCGATATGACTGCCATGACTATGCATCAAGTTGGATGTTATGCACCATTCTTGTTAGATTCACACCTTTTGATGGTGTAGTTTATATCAATAGGAGTGACATTTCAACATGCAGTTGGTTGGTTGTGTGGCTTTTTGACGCACTGAATAGCTGAGTCATACCATGCCACCTGTCTATCACCCTGGTAGGAAGAGCAGGAACCGCAGAGAATCGAAAACCTCTACCTCTGACGTTAGGCGGTCAGATTAACACCTGAACAACATCCCCTTTTGAAAATGCAGTTTAGTTCAGCTTCACAAACATCACTTCATAGCAGTTGCCTGTCTCACTTCCCACTAATTTAATCCAATATTCAAATACATCTCAACAAACAGTTCACGTTTATTGCAAACTGCTCAAGCCAAGCCGGTCTGGAGCTGGATGCACACTAACAATTCCATTAGGATAGCATCTCTGTGGCTTCAAAATCCAAGAATGCATTAATCCTTCACTTACTGAAGAAAACCACACTTCCAGACAGGTATAAAATTCGCACATTCCGGGATTTGATTGATTCAGTCGTCTTGGAGTTTCGATCAGTCGTCCGCAAATCCAACCCCGACCGAAGCTTTTCGAATTACTGCCATTGAAAGCTATGTAGACAATGCATTTTCGTGTTTTCTCTGGATTTGGTCTTGCATCAATCGTTATACAGGAGTAGATCCAGTCAAGCAGTATGGACGAAAGCAAAGTAAAATAAAATTAGATAAAACACGGGTATACAAATGGACGACATAAATTAATAGAGTATGCTGTCCTCGAAAATTATATTGACATTTTGTGAATGGATTGAACTGCATATCAATGGGAATATTTGCATGTTTTAATTCTGTGACGCACATTGTTGCCGAATGCAAACGATTGCAAAAATATTTATTGTGCCACTTCAAATTAATATGCACTTCAGAAAATAATGTTAAATTACATGTGATGTTCTGTAGTAAACTGGTTGTTTTTTTAGTTTCATTCTAACCTGGTGCTTACCTTAATTATTTTGTCACAAGGCAAGGGAGAAAACATTTAAAGGTACCACATATTGTTTTTCTTCAAAGATGCTCTTACAAGTCATTTGCATTTTCTACCCTTCTTTGCTCTTCGCCCGCGGCCAATCAGTGTGAGAGATTGGCGACGCTACATGACTTAACGGTCGACGTGACGTAAAAGCAATAACTACCTTTCTTTGCAATTCACTGTGGGGACATTCACTGTTGAGACTGGAAGTGAATTGCAATGCAATTCACTACCAGTCTCAACTGGCATCTAACTGCCACATCATGCAAAGTCAAAGATATGATTTGCTTTTTTATGCGAAGGAGTAAACTAGAAGGCTGCTTTTTCGGATATAAGTCTGTAGAAGAATGGATGCTGTGGGGATGACATGTGTTACCTTTCGATCATCTGCAACCCAAATGAGCTGTCAGAGCTGTTGCATTCTTGCTTCTTTCTGGTTGTTTTATCCATACCATTGCGATGAACATATGGTTATTTGCTGTTGCTGCGAGCTTGGAGAGGGTAACGGTTGGGGCATGATAGGGCTGTGCTTTCATGTAGTATTTCACGCCCCATATAAACTAGCGTAAATATTCATAAAAGTATCAGGTGGTGGTGGTGGATTGGAGTTTAGGGGCGCGTCGACATCTAGAGTCATTTTGGGCCCAAAGTATGAGGCAAGGTGAGAGAAGCTGGTGTTAGAACAATGGTAACAATGTTAAAAAGCTATACTAAATTACATCTTCCCATCTTTCAGCATATCATACTCTTTTACTGTGATGAATTCAGGTGAAATACTCCATGCATATCAGCCAGTCAACAATGACCGCCATATTACACACCAAAATGCATTTTATTATGTGCCAATAAGCATTTTGGTGTCATTTTGATGCTAAAACTTGATTAGAACAAAATTAAACTTCAGAAGGAAATTACATACCTTAATGCATGCAAAAGTGACACTCTTCACTATACAGCCTTATTTAAGTTTATGCACTTCATTACTTGGGCATACTAGACATTACACACTCCATGACTTCGCGAACCCGAGTATTATGTACTCCAACCACAAAACCAAGAAATGAAAATCCGACATTGGTCGCATGTATCGAGCACAAAATGTCAGATTTAATGATTGAGAAGGGGGATATGGGTCACCTATTTCACTTCTTACAGGTGACATGCCATGCTAAGGACAGGTGATATGACATCACAATTGTACGAGCATGAAAAACCGAATCAGCTTGTGACTATAAACTGCACAAGAGTGGGTGCCATCACGAGCTCATGACGCACTTCCCCCACGGTGGCGGCGCGCACCTTGTCGCCCAGGCCGAGCTGTGCCACGCTGTCGTTCAGCGTGAAGATGCGCGCCAGACAGCCGTCCAGCAGCCGCTCCATCGTCTTGCTGTCCTGCTCGTAGGCGCGCGACGCGCGCACCAGCGCCGCCACCAGCTCCTGCGTCAGCCCGGGCACCTTCTTCGTGTCGCCGAAGTCGCGGTAGTTGCCCATGTCAGAGTATATAGAGCTGGCGTACACCAGGAATGCCTGACGACAGAGGCCAGTCAACAGCAGACACATGCATAGTTTCGGAGGCAATGTTCCACCCGGCACAACACCGGCCCAATAAGCGGAATGTCACCGGCGGACCACGATCAAGCAGGAAGACAATCACTATCTAGACAAGTCGGATACAAACATCATTTTTGGTATGGACTATTTTGATGGCTATCTTATCTGAACACAAAATACATTATCAAATACAGATACCGTCAGTAGTGTCGTCCACCCAGTGGCTTTCCTCACCTTCCAGTCATCCTCAGTGAAGCTGCACTTGTCGACCGCCACCTGCTTCAGTTCTGCACACGTTTGGTGGCGGAACATACGGTGCAGTAGCACAAAGATGAGTGGAGACTCTGGTGAAGTCTGCAACACAGCACCATCACATGTTCTTACAGATAAACTATTCAAAAGCCAGGATAGCATGATATTGCAGGATTTCAGTGACATAAAAAGCACTTGAGAAATAAAAGGTGTTCTGCTCTAGCCCTAGCTGCCTGTAGACATATTTATCAGCTAAACTCGGATCTCATAGTTCCAAAAATTTATGTGCAAAAAGCAGGATATTTTTGTGGGGAATGAGAAGAAATGAGCAACTTCTATCATTAGTTCACGACAGGAAAAGGAGTATACATTGTCTCTTGGAGAATGGATTTGCGGTTGTTTGCATAATCCTGTTAACTCTGCAGTTTCTCCACTTTGGAAAATAGGAAAACACCTATGCCTTGGGTCTGCTTAACACACCATGTAGTGACAACAAATGTGTGGTGGCTTCGCTACCTTCTACTTATGGTTGCGAGCTATGTAACAATTGCATGTTCGTCTAGTTCTAGAGGGTAGAGGTGGGTGAAACAGCATGCTACTCAGTGCCAAAATATTACATATTCGTTAGGTGAGATGACGAAACGAGTACAGTAGGATGTCGAGATTCACCATGCAAATGATGTCACTTAACATATCATATGTGTTTCAGAGGCGATTTTGATCCAATATGTCCAATAATCCACTCATACATGTGGTACATTTTACTGATACACTCACACATTTTGTGTTCTGAGATGCCTAATTTTTAAATAACTATTTTAATGATAATATTACAATAGATCTGTACTCATCAACTGATATTGCATAATAGACCTCGCCATAGGCAATTATATTACCTGGCATTGTGCTAAAAGAGATACTTGTTTATCACACTCCACAATGTTAAGTGTAAACATGATACTATCAAAAAGATACCATTGGAATATATATATATGTATAAAAACTTCATACAAACTCACCAAGAATCATGCTGCCATAATTCTCTGGGAGGGATGTTATTGATTTATTGTTCACAAAGTGGTATATTCCATCCTATTTCATGAATAATTATCACCGATGTTGCTTAAGCATGCATCAAATAAATCAATGCAAAAGAAAAACTGCTCATTCATTACCCTACACTTCTGAAAAGGGCACTGATAGAAAGCGCTTTGATTTATATATGCATCAACAGAAAAAAACTTCTTTTAAATGAAAATTCCACAAATCCAAGACAAAAAATGACCCCAAAATTACAGAACTATTTCAAGCAAATGATTAGCAACTATATGTTTAACTAACCTTCTGGAACACATGAAGAATGCAACCAAGGAAGTTGGCAGTGGAAACATGATTGACTTAGTGTACTTAGTGTGCATAATATATGTAGATGTGGCATACAGGCTAAAGAACTAGAGAACACTTCACAAAGAAACCCTACAAAGTACATCATCCTCACCTGGAGTAGAACAATGAGCCCTCCTTTCCATGATGCCTGAGCAATGTGGTGGGCATAGAGCTTCTCCTTTTTTGAAAGTCCATCAAATGCAACTTCACACTCCAATCTTGAGAATGGCTGATTGTTGGGAAGAATGTACTTGGAAGTCATATTGGATAGCGCAGAGCAATACGATATGCTGAAAAAAATAAGTAGGTTAAAATATTGTACAGCAAAGCATGGGAAGCCAATAGGCATAGATTGCTGAACCAAAAACAAAACACTGCAATACAGGTATTATTTTATGGAGTTGGCAGCAAGGAGCTTGAAACATAAAGGCAATACATGGTAAAACAGTAATACCTCTCTGATTGATTGATTATTTGGGCTCAGGGGCACATTAACTGCTACTGGTTTTGTAGGGCCCAAATCTAACTTTTCATAGCCTTCCGCTTAGTGGCATGGGTCTATTTGTGGAATGGATATATTATGTGTAGTTGAGCAGCCAACCAGCCTTCGTTCCACCGTGAAATTGAGGCAAGAAAACAGTATGTGGCAAACAGTCATACGTGAACCACATCGAGGACGGAGTGACTGTCTCCCTTCTTAGAGGGTAACCATGCATTGCATATGTGTGCCCTATGTGCAGGCATGCCAGAATCACCTCCTTGCCTACATTGTTTTTCAGTGATGACGTTCACAGCGCCAGCACTGGTTTTATGGATCAAAGTTTGTTTAAAACCTGGAGATTCCAGCTTTCTTGCCACTTTCCTTAGAGGAAAGCATTTACGTTTCCGTAGTAATCTCTGGCGGAAGAGGCAAAGCTCGAGTCCCACGTGACTGCACAGCATGCTTGGCAGCAGTGTATGGTTCAGTACCCAACATAGGATAATCCTCTTACCAGCTCCACCCAATGATGTTAAACGTGTTAGAATTTCTTGAACAAAGTGGTTTGATGGATAAAAAGACTGAAGGGCATGTAGACTACTCAGCAAGTCGGTTACAACAAGATGTTGGGTTTCATCTCCAACCTCAATAAAATATAATGCCTGAATAATCACAACCAACTCAGCAGTGTACACATATGCATGTGGTGGTAAAGTGAACGCTCTCGTAGCTGTCCGACATACAAATGCACAACCTGTCCCATTGGCTGTCTTGGACCCATCAGTGTATGTGCAAGAGTAGCAATTATACAATCATAATAGGTCCAGTGCTTCTGCTTTGAAAAGCCCTGAGACTGTTTGTCCTTTCTTGGTTTTTGCAGGGGAGACATCAATTTCTGGTGAGGTGAGTTCCCATGGTGGAATTTCTCTCGTTTCTCTAGGGTCTTGGCAACATGCTGAGGTGGCTCAGTTATTGTTTTTTTCATCATGGCATTGATTGTGGAATTATATTTTGCATGAGTGAAAAGTGATAAAAAATCAGAGGTGGAAAAGTGGTACCCATGCAGATGAATCTAACACTTCGATATCCAAATCTATTAGTTACATAGGTTGGTTATATCCTCTAATTTTAAATGGAGTACTTTTTGTCAGTATTTTCAAAAAATTTCCCCAAAATTTTGAGTGGCTAAAGTTAGGACAGGAATATGAACAAAATCCCCTAACTTTAGCCACTCTGTTTAGGCTGTTTTGGCATAATTGTCCGCGCTGCGGGGTCTGCGCGTGCGCCCGCGCCACCTCCTTATATCCGCACCTGTCCGCACCTGTCCTAACCATTCCATTGCACCTTTCTTCGTTCCACAGTTCTGACACGGTTTCCGTTATTTTCCCTGATAAAGCAGAGTTAGATGATGAAGCGGAGCTACGGAAACTTCATTGATTCAGTGATTGAGGCAGCGAAGAGTGATGTTGATTCGGGAATGAGCCTTCGAGAGGCAGCGAGAAAGCATGACATCAACCGACAGACACTCTCCAACAAGATAAATGCTAAGCATGAACAAGCCCCAGGCTATCCCATTGAGTTATCCCAGGCAAATGCCAAGCTGGCCGAACGCATCAAGTTGCTGGGAGAGTGGGGATTCCCCGTCGTTGCTTCTGATGTCAAGCGATTTGCCAACCAGTACCTCGACAGGCTTGGTGTGACAAGCAAACGGTGGAATGACGATCTGCCAGGAGACAAATGGGTCAAGGCATTCTGCCAACGGAATGGACTGACAAAGCAGATGGTGACAAAAATCAGCCGAAAGCGGGCAGCTGTCGATCACAAAACAATTGAGGCATACTTTACCGAGCTCGCTAACAGTTTCGCTGGGGTTCCCGCTGAGAATCTGATCAACTATGACGAAACGGGACTCACAGATGATCCTGGCAGGCGAAAATGTATCGTTCGTCGTGGAAGCCGCTACTCTGAAACCGTGGCAAACCACAGCAAGGTGACGACCAGTGTGATGTTTGCAGGAGCTGCCAGCGGCCATCTGCTCCAGTGTCCTAAAATTACTTCACCATTAACTGTGTGGATGAAGAAAGAAGTTGCTTGGGAATAGTGAAAGATTGGAAGAAAATAAAGGATCGCCACTTAAGGATTAAAAAATCGGAATGCCTTTCACTTCAGTCACATGCATTTTACATTTTTTAGCAGTCGTGTGTATAATGACTGCCGACCCCATAGTTCAGTGGCAGGATCTGACAAATGATGTTGACTTCATTGATAGTGATGTTGTTTACAATCATATCAGGAAAATAAAGCCAAATAAGGCACAGGACCGATGAAATTATGCTAGGGTGTTGCGGGAAACGAAAAGAACTGGCATTTCCACTTAGTATAATATTTGTAGATCAGTTTCACATAATGAAATCCAACCGATTGAAAGGGCAAATGTAGTTCCTATTTTCAAGAAAGGAGAAAAGGGAAAGTTGAAAACTATAGGCCAATAAGTCCACATCCCTAGTCGCAAGGTACTGAATCAATTATCAAGGATAGAATAGTTAGATATCTGGAAGGTAGCAGATTGATTCAAGATACTCAACATGGGTTTAGAAAAGGACGATCTGTCTCACAAACCTCTTGGACTTTTGAACTTCGCCACAGAACAATTTGATCAGGGAAATCAGGTTGATGTAGCATATCTGACTTTAGTAAGGCCTTGACAAGGTACCCCATAAACGCAATGATACAGCTTCAGTCCCATGGTATGCAGGTAGCATCTAAAATGGATAGAGTTGTGGCTTTTAGATAGACAGCAAAGAGTGATCAAATGGTACAAAGCCATCACAAAATATTTTAGTGAGTCCCCCAGGGGTCAGTACTAGGGCCATTACTGTTCATTATATTTGTAAATAACATTGAAAGTGGCCTAAGCAGTAAAGTTTGAAATTGCAGATGATTGAAGGTCTTTAGGCAATAACAGGTCAGGATGAGCATATTCGCCAAAAGACTAGACGAACTTGGAAGTGGTCCGAAGAATCAAATGAAATTTAATTTTGATAAGTGCAAAATCATGCATGTAGGTAAGCACATATTAGTACGGCCATACTGATGGATGGCCAAGTGCTATCAGTGACTCAGCAGGAGAAGGATTTAGGTGTTATTCTAAACACAAAACTGGGGGCATCAGAACAGACCAAGAACCAGGAAGAAGCGAGAATGCTGGGCAATAAATAGGAATGTATCATACAGAAGTGAGGAAGATCAGGAAGCTTACGTGCATAGTCAGGCCACATTGACCAACACACAATACTCATTAAAAACAAAACCATCAAAACGCCAACCACCCAGGACAAAAAAACAACCGCCACGCAACAGCACAGAGAGTATCAACACAAACCACACCAGCAAGGCCCCAAAAGAATTACTGGCATCGCAGGCCACATTTGTCTCTCCAGAAAAAGATTGTTGGCTTTTAGAGAGAGTACAAAACAAAAATGGTTAATGGCATAAGCAACCTGGCATATGAGGAAAGATTGAAGAAATAATATGTTTCCACTTAGATATGAAGGCTGAGAGGAGATCTCATCGAGGTCTTTAAATTTGTCAATGGTCTGGAGAGGGGATACCTTGGGGAAATGTTTGAATTTAACAGAAATGATGCAATTAGAGGTCATAAATTCAAAATTAAAATTAACCACAGAAGAACAAGGTCAAGGCAAACTTTCTTCACCAACAGGGTAGTGGAACACTGGAACCAGCTGCCAGAAAACATCGTCAGTAGCAGCACATTGAACATCTTTAAAAACACATAGACAATCATTATAAGAATAGAGGGCTTGCTTTTCAGTATTACAGGAGGGCTGATTGCCAGATTTGGTGGGCAACTGGTTCAGTGTACAGAGTGCAACCAAGAAGGGCCCTTGTGGCTCATAGTTGCACTAATCTGTATGTCTTTATGACTGCCCACACATGTAGTAAAATGGTAAAAACCTAAGACAAGGATGAAATAGCACAATTCCATTAACTGTGAATTTCCAGGCCACATGGTCAATTATTTTACACTGATCTGCTCCCACCGTTTGTCGTGTACAAGGCCAAGAACATGTACCTGGAGTGGACGACAGGAGAGCATCTAGGCGCCCGCTACGCGTTTTCAAAGAGTGAGTGGTTTGATGTAACGTCATTTGAAGATTGGTTCATGAACATTTGCCTGCCGTACCTACATCGAAAGCAAGGACCAAAAGCTATCATCGGAGACGACTTGTCGAGCCACACCAGTGATAAGGTTGTCCAAAAGTGCAACAAGAACAACATAAGGTTCATATGTCTCCCACCGAACTCGACACACCTAACACAACCACTTGACGTCGCCTTCTTCTCGTCGCTCAAGAAGAAATGGAGGAAGGTCATCGGAGACTGGAAGCCGACGCCGTCTAGGAAAAAGTATGACACCCTGCCGAAGAATATGTTCCCGGAGCGCCTGAAGGAGTTGATCTCCGTCCTGAACACTGACAGTCTCAAGTCGAGGATTCAAGACCTGCGGGATTCATCCTCTCGACAAAACACCGGTCCTGGAAAAGCTCCCGAAGAAGCGCTCTGATGACGGCGACGCCGCAATAGATGCCGTTATCGTCGACCATCTCCAAGCTCTCCGTGGCTCGAAGGACACAGCTGGACCGTCCCGTCGCCGCAGGACGAAACTGAATTTCCTGCCCGGCAGGTCGGTGCGCATCAGCTCATCCGATTCTGGAGACAGCGAGGCTGAGGATCTTCCAGAATCGTCGCTGTCCAAGGAGGACGAAGGCAGTTGCGAAAGGAAGAAAGCGAGGACGGAAGGGAAAGAGGAGGATCAAAGGGATGACGGGTCGACCGAAAGCGACCAGGAGCAGGGATGTGAAGTTCGCCCTTGGGGATCAATTGGAGCCGTGTCGCCCAGGGAGATTTCGTCATCATCAAGTTGGTGGGGAAGAAGGGGACAAAGCTGTTCATTGCACAAGTTGTCGCCACAGACCCCCCAAGCGTGTCATTCCTCAAGAAGCAGACGAGGTTCACGTATGTGTTTCCCGCAACGGAAGACGTCAGTCTCATCGAACACGATCAGGTGCTCCGCCAAGTCAAGAAGATCACGGCCGACCGCCGGGGACTGATATGGACCGTCGACTTCGACATCGATGCGGAGACGCCTCCAGCCACTGTCTGAATGCCACTTGCATTCTTGCGACTGTGTGGTTCAGTCGTCACTGGGCATACTTGTGATGGCGTGATTGAGTTGATTTGTGTGCAGATAAGTTTCAACTTTCATGTGCCCAGCTGTTGATCTATGCTCATTGTGGCTGTATGGCAGTAATAAACATGTTCTGAAGGTTTAAAAATGGTTAGGAACTTTCTAATTGTTTTTTTAAACTACCACGGTGAAAAAAAAGTTAGAACCAGACGTCTTATTCACTGGCCAACGTGAAAAAGTGGAAGGTGGCTAAAGATCGGAAACCCAAAAGTCCAAACTTTAGCCAGCCACAATTTAAAAAAAATGACTGCTCCCATTTTTTGGGAGGGGGTTCTTGGCAACTTTCAAGGCTCACCGACCAGCAATATTTTTGACACCATTGACATTGTTCTATGTTGGATAGCAAAAAAGGTATTCAAGTTTGAAGCTGAAAAATGGCTAAAGTAAGGGCGTTTTATCGTATCTGAGCAATGATTGGCAGCTATGCATAGTTAATATGCTGGGCAAGTACTATCAACAACATAGTTATTCAGATTATTAGGAAAGCAAAAACCATGCTATTTTTTTCCAGGAAACACAAAGATATGAATGTCTTATCATGCCTATTAACCCGCGCCGTCATTCCGGTCAGATCCTCCCACCCCGTCTCAGGGGGGGGCGGTTGAAGACCCCCCTCTAAAATCCAAACTAAGCATCATACGAAAACGACAGAGGTGTCATCCGAAAGCGCTCGACGAGTAGGGTCCGGGTCCACCCCCCAACAAAATTTTCCCCCAAAAGTGACGTCACCAAGGGGGCTAGATTTTCATGACTTACATTATATTTTTTACTCTGGGGGGTTCATTTTGGGGGATATATGAAGAAACAAAATGTATTTGGAATGAGAAAAGGACAACGAAATCGACCGGGAGTATAATTTTTTTTGCCCCCCGCCCCAATTTTTTTTTGTGAAATTTCAAAATTTTGAATTTAAGTTTTCTTTAATTTTCCTTTTCCAATCTATAGAGCAGACCGGGAAATGTTGTTTGAAGTCAACTACTCGTACGTCTTGTTGCATCCGTAAAGATAAGCAAACACTGAAAGTTTCATTAAAATATCTATATCCGTTAAAGCATGATTGAACTTTTTGGTTCAGGTGACCTCACTTGAAGTGAGGTCACAAAAAAGTTCAACTGGTTGAACTTTTTTGGAGGTTACCTCACTTGACCTCGACTAACTCGTTGACCCTAGATGAGCTGACCTAAAAATTTTGAACAAGCACGTGAAATTGATGTGGGAAAAGGTATGCCAAATTTGGGCGCGCTGCCACGCGCCGTTCGTCTGCTATCCGCGAAAAACCTGAGGGGGGGGGGCTGTTGAAGACCCCCAAGACGGGTTAATACATCATGAATATATTCAAGGAAACATGAACAATGTAAAATTATAAAAAGCATAATACATTCTGTAGGACATATAATGCTTCATACTGACCTTTCTAATGTTATATATGCAGACAATATAACCTTGTTCACTTCACATATTCACAATAAAGGAACAATGAAACATCAGACCACATTGCACACAAACCCAGATGCATGAATACAATACTTATTGTAAATGCAAAATTAAGAAAAGTCTATGTTGAAATGCATATTCTTGGGTCCAAAAAAATTTGGAGAAGCCTGGCTTACAAAAGCAAATATCGGCCATAATGAAAAAGAATGCACTCCAACTTTGACACACTTAGCAGCTGAGGCCATACAGCATTGTCTAGCCCACCCTGATAGGGTCAGCCTTGCAGGGAATCAAACCCTGCACCTCTGACATGCCATATGCTCAGCTTAACTACATTATGAGGTTCTTAAAATTTAAGATTTAAATTCTTAAAATCTTGTTCCATTCCTCATGTTAACATCTCCCAACCCATCAATGATTTTCTTGGTGCAGCCCAGGACCACCACCACTGGAGGATGACAAAGGAAAAACATGTCTCCAGTCTATTGACTGAATACTATATGTTGACTTGGCATCAGTTTTCAGAAATATAGTTGGATAATTGCAAATTCAGCATCAATAACATTTAGCTTACACTGATATGAATGGTGTGCACGGCTGTGTGATTTGTCTGTGGACTACTTAATAAATAAATTATAGAATAAATAAAATAACTTAACCTAGAGTAAGATGATTTAACACAATACATAAAACATATTATTGCATAA
>JAOTOL010001262.1:317500-337500 GCA_034440575.1 Imbricaverruca yamaguchii | reverse complement strand
TCACTAATCTAAAATATGAAGAGACGTTCTGAACATTTCAAAAGTGGACATAAAAAGGTCGTTACAGAGTTTTTTTTTAAAGGAAGCCCTCTGAGAGGTAAGTATCGTCTTGAGGTTATTATAATAATATAATCTAGCATTGTATTTTAACCAGGATTCTTATGGAAAAATATGTTCTTAAATCGGTGTAAACCTATTGAATACTTGCCATTCTATTTATAGTTTGGAATGCAAGTCAATATAATCGGTGATGTATGTAAAAAAAAGCATATCCAAAGCCGATCCAATCCTATGGATTGGTCCCGATTCGTATACAAAGAAGCAATCCCGACCATTTCAGACTCTGCCACAGTCACGTAGAGATCAGTATGTGCTTTATTAACCTGCTTATAAACGTATAAGACATGCACTGTACGTCATGGATTTGATTTTTGCAAATCAGATACAGGTCTTCATAAATCTCATTCAAAATAGCATATTGATGTGCTTGACCTAGCCTACGTACACCTAAAGTTTGGACAAAGATGAAATCCCGTGCCATGTTATAGATGAAATTGTAAAATATTGTGTGATTTGCCAAGAACATCCAAATATCATAATTTGCACTTCACGAGCAGCCCTTTTGCTCTGGCTTACATATTCAAACCCACCTTCTCACCACGTATACAATTAAATATAACATCATTTCTGAATTCCTTTCTCAATAAGAGTACGCGTTTTATTTTCGTAAACTTGGCTGCATGTAGCATATTTCCGTTATAGCATATTCACATTGAATGTCTATTTTCCAGCCGAGGTCCTCAGCCATCTCTGATTCCGATATCCCCAGACGATCCGTCTCCAGACATGCTGCAAGGCCTTGCAGGCACCGTGAAACATTATCCAAACACATTATTAATTGTAGATTAAAAATATAAAAATTAGCTTAAGCAACACAATCAGTGTACCGTTTGTGTTATTGAGTGTTGATCCCTCTGGCAAGGGTCCTTTCTGGCACGTTTACATTTTCCGTACCGCTGATGTGACGATGCTTATGCCCCTGACCCGATTTTCATTGGCCCCGCAGACCAGTTGCCGCTCGACAGGCAGAGGTTAGAGCATGTCCTCAATGAATGATGGAAAAACGTTACATTGGGGGCCCTTGACCATTTTTGGCGTGTTTTGTTTACTGTATTTGCTTTAGGAAGTTGCTTATTACCCTTTTCTTTTTTCAGGTGTCTCTTTGAACTAAGTTAGGGGTCCAAACATAAAATTCGGTGTGGGCCGCAGTGGCGTGGCCTATGCCAAATCAGTGATCTGAACAGCTCGTTGTGCGATGTTGACAACGTGCTTGAACACTTTTTCCCCATGCCTGTTTGGCATTTGCACTGTCTCATTGTCACTCTCTTGCTCCTATAAAGCCATATAAATGGTCTGAATCGTTCGATATATTCCGTATTACACGAATACAAACTAAATCTCACCATGACTTTTCTGTTGTAATGGCCAGCATCTATTGTAGTGTCTGTTGTAATACCAATTCTACAATAAATAACGTGCCGAGTGTCCTCAGTTTGGTCGCACTAGGACGCTGGTTTTCTGTGCTGTGCACAGTCCAAGAAGTCCACTTTCTGTCGCTTCGCATTTTCCTCACAAATTGTACTCTAGTGTTTCCTCAGGGGATAGTCATGTAGCGCCTATGGGTGCGTGTGGATGTGTGTATAGGCGTAAAGGATCTTGTAAAGCCACAGGGAGACGCCTTTGCCAAATAACACCTTGAACGTGCACAGCTACGCTGTACCGCTCCCTCAGTGCGGTCTTGGCGTTTCCCTTAGGACAGAAGGAGAAAGAAGCAGGATTCCACGGCGGCGGTGACGCGGGTTACCGCCGCTGCCCCGGCTTGCCACTCAAACGGCTCGCGACAGCGGGAATCGAGAACTCTGTATTGGCATGACGACATAGCGATAATTCACGAGGACTAGAGCACACAGTATGTCCTAGCTACGACACAAAAGTGCGCTGCTATGGAAAACGAATGGGCGCTGTATGACCAACGCAGTCGATGCGCCCGAAAGCCAAAATAACCAACCAACTATGGAAAACGAAATGCAAGCTAGTTAAGTACAGGTAAGTCGGCTCAGTGAAGTCGAAGGCCATTATGTCCGATGGCCACTTGACACAGAGCATTGGAGATGAGCGGAGAAACAAGTTGAAACTGACCTAGATGCATAAATCACTACACTGACATCTAGCGTCAAGAGAGCGAACGACAAGTTATCAGATGCTAGATGGCAGGCGCGCGGTCAGCAATGGCTGAGTCTTCAGCCAGCCGCTCGATGGCTAGCGCGCGCTCCGCTACAGCCACAGCCCTGTCATCTCCTCGTCGCCCGTGGAAGCTCCTGGCCTGCCAGGAACATCTAGCTGCTCCATCTTCCCCCATCCTGAGGAGCCCTCATCTGACTCGGTCGGCCTGCCTCCCTACGACTTCGGTTTTTTAATCGGAACGAAGCCGAGCGATACTGATAAACTGGCTGGCCTGACGAGAAGATGGCGGCCCCCGGTCAGGAGTGATTGGCCAGTGTCCTATCACAATAAAGGAGGAGTCCGTCGCCCACGATACCTGTTAGTACATCACATGGACCAGCACAAGTGGCTGGCCGTCTGGCGAAAAGGTGAACTTTCGGGTGCTTGGTGCAGTGTTTGCGTCCTGTTCGGCGAGACGGTGGGCGTGGACGAAGGCGTACGTGGCGGGTACGGGAGCTCCAAGGGAAAGCTGGTCAGTCGACCAATGACTGACTTCTCAAACATGTCGGGGAAGAATGAAGCCCTCAGCGCACATGCGAGATCAGGCTCACACCAGAAGAACGCGGCGAGAGCAGCCGAGTTCCTGATCAGGATGAAGCAACCGCAACTCCAGATCGAATCAGTGGTCCAGACGGCCAGCAAGCGCGAGATCGAGCGAAACCGGTCCGTCCTGGGCGCGATCGTGGAGACAGTGACTTTCGCAGCGACGCAGAACATCCCACTACGAGGGCATCGTGACCAGGGAAAGATCGACCCCAGCGGCGTTCCTCCTGCTGACAATGATGGGAACTTCCGAGGTCTCCTTCGCTTCAAGTTGTAGAGTGGCGATGAAGTTCTCAGGGTCCACCTGAAGGAGTGTTCGGACAACGCAAAGTACACCAGTAAAACAGTGCAAAACGAAATCCTGGATGACATGAAAACCCTGCTGCAAGGGGCCATCGTAAACAATGTAAACAAGTCCACAGCCTAGACGGTCATGGCCGATGAAACCACAGATATGTCGAACAGAGAGCAGATGGCCGTGGTAATTCGCTACGTGGACGAGCATGATGGCCAGCTGGTTATCCGAGAACACCCTATCGCCGTGCTGGACGTGCTGGAGACACTGCGCAAGACAATGACTGGCCCAGAGCTCAAAATGCCAGGTGCCAACTTGGCTGAAGTTCTGCTTGGAAGAATACAGAAGCTTCAGCTGGGCACGACGAGACTGGTAGCCCAGAGTTACGATGGCGCTGCTTCCATGGCAAGTGCCAAGGTCGGGGTAGCTGCCAAGGTGAAGGCCAAGGCACCTCTGGCGGACTACTACCACTGCGCTGCACATGCCCTCAACCTCTCAACGTCCCTGATCATCAAGGTCGGCATCATCCGGAACGCCCTCGACACGATGGAGTCGGTTGTGTGCTTCCTCACGGACGGAGCCAAGAGGGGGAGATGCTCCGCCAAGCGCAGTCCATGGAGGACGGCAAGCAGCACAAGCTGATCAAGCTGTGCCAGACTCGGTTTGTGGAGAGACATGTGGCGGTAGAGCGCTTTTGTGAGCAGCTCCCTGCCGTCAACCATGCGCTGCAGTTGATCGCCACATGGGAAGATCGGCGCTCCAGCTCCAAGGCGGCCATGCTGCTCAGTGCTATTTCCAAAACAGAGTTTCTGGTGGGCCTGGTGGTCGCGGAACGCCTGGCGGGCATCCTGCGGCCTCTGGTTCTCGCTCTACAAGAGAAAGGAGTCGATCTGATCAAGGCGCTGGACCTCATCGAGGCAGTGAAGTCTGTGCTGCAGCAGCTCCGAGCCGGTGGCAATAAGGAGTTCGCATCACTGATGACGAGGGTGACGTCAGCCGCGCAGGAGCTGGACGTGGAGATAAAGAAGCCGCGCCTGGTGGAGACGTCAACGTGTCGAGCGAACGCCGGGAAGGACACGTCTATCGAAGGGTACTTCCGAGTCAATGTCTTCAACCCCGCCCTGGATCATGTGCTACAAGATGTGACAATGCGGTTCGGCACACACATGAAGCTGGTGGCAGGCCTGAGCACGATCCTGCCCAAACGCGTCGGCGCCTCTGACTGGTCCCAGGTCCAGCCAGCCTACCAGCAGTTCAAGGGGCTGCTGAGAGACGTGACCGAGTCACAGGTGCAAGCCGAGTTGAATGTCTGGTCAACGATGTGGAGGAACCGACGCGAGGACGCTCCGCTGACAGCCATCGCAGCCCTGACCGCGTGCCCCGCCACAATCTTCCCAACAATGCACACACTGCTGCGAGTGCTGTCCGTACTCCCGGTGTCGACGGCAGAGGCTGAGCGCGTGTTTTCCAAAGTGACGTGCACCTTGACAGCACTCCGAGCTGCGATGTCCGAGGACCGACTGGAGACGCTGATCCTGATCCAGGCATATCGCGGGCAGCTCCCGACTACCAGCGAGGTCATGGACCGTTTCGCCACATCAGGAGTGCGCCGCCTGGACTTTAAAGTTCGCCTGTGAGACCTGACGAGGCCTCGCGTTGTAAGTGAATAAGCGTATGATGCAGACAGTAGCGTGACTTTAGCGATCTCGCTTTTTTCCCTCGTAACTGTTTATGTCTCGTTTTGTCCCGAATGCTTATTTCTCGTAATTCGTGCATATGATGTCGTAGGGCGTAAGTTTCGTCAGAATTACGAGATTCATGTTCGATGTAACGTATAAAGAGTGTATAGTGAATGTATAAGGAGTTAAATATTTAATGCTGATAAAGTATACATAATACAACTAAACAATATAAACAATATAAACAAATGATAAACGATAAAAAGATAAACAATACAACTAATGATAAAGAATGCTGTAGTCATACCTAAAGGGGGCATATGACTGAACCTGGATCCATCCCAACAAAAAATTAATGTCTAAACTATAATGTTAGCAGCTGGTTTGTGTCCAGGTGGTAGTGAACACCCCTGATTTGTGATGTTTTTTTCTCACTTTGGCTCCTCCCACAACTCCATCCCGCTAAGCATGGGCTTGTTGCTGGGTGTTTTTGTTAAGACATTTAGGAAACTGGTAATGGATGTTGTCCGGCCAAACCGACGTGTTTCCACACTTGCTGAGGGCGAGGTGTAATTCGTGCACAGTAAACGGCAGATTGTTGCATTTTGGACCACAACTTAGTACTTCTTAACACCGGGGTCACCACCGCTACAACCCGACCTTAGGCGGATCGGACAGTTGCATTGACTTAACGTGCTGCTCCCAACGACTTAGCTCTCTGTTTGATTGGTCAGCTTCGGACGTCCCCGGGCTGAGCGGCCACTATCCAATCACAATTAGGCCCAGCACGGACGGTATCCACCACACTAAACTATTTAAACAATCTTGGAACTTTAAAGAGCAGACTGGGCTAAATTCGGGGAGCAGGTGGACCTCAACCTAGCAACTTCAGATACCAGAAGATCGAGACAATCCTAAGGGCCATCAGCTCAGCAGCACGAGGCTCAGTCCCAAAAAATAACACACCTAGAAAAAAAGACATCAACGCCATGGTGGACCCAGGACTGTCCAAGGGCAATCGCCTCACGGCGCAGTGCCCACAAACAATCCAAAAGATGCGTGTGCGAAGCACACATATCAGCATACAGACAATCTCAAAAACACTGCGGGTACACAATTCGAACAGCACGCCAAAATTTCTGGCGGTCTTTTTCCTGTCAATTAAATAGGTTCACACCTACTGACAGAATCTGGGACCTGATGAAGTGCTCCAACTTGAAACTCCCGCTACCATGATCCTTCCCCCAGCTGACGGTGATAGGACAGCAAATTACTGACCCACAAGTCGTAGACCACTTTAAGCTGCACTACGCTAGCGTATCTGGCAACAGCAACTACGACACCACTATATTAAGCGCTCTAGCACGCGCCCTGGAGGGCCTTTGAAAATTACGCGCCGTGGAAGGGGGGGGGGGGGCGGATTCCGCACCCTAAGATCTCGGCTCCTATTAAAGCTAGCGCAACGAAATTCGTAGGGTGCATGAGTACGGTAGTGATCTCAACGTTTTGCAAATTTGGTGACCTTACGTCAATATCTTCAAGGTCGAATGAGGTCAAAATGTCAAAATTTTCCGGTTTTGTGTGGCTTCGCTTGTCATTGTTATGGATCGCTGTAAATGCATTCAAATGCTCTAAAATGGGTATTAATGATGTTTTGGACATTACAAATGATGCAATGCAGATGCTAGACCCGGTATTTGACCTCAGGTCACCTATATAACAGCAATTAATCGGCTCATTATCTGCTCCAGTTACGGGAACCGGGCCGCCGGCCCGACTGCTCCGTCGGGAGACTCGGCGCAATCGGCTTCGCAAAGAAAGTAGTGAAGTACATGAATAAAGCATGGAAACGCACAGGTACACAATGCCAAACAGTAGTTTTCAGGATGTGTAGGGAGTAGCACGAAAAATGACAGCAACCTCATGACAGTCATTTCCATTTATGACAACATTCAAGTTGACCGGGTTTGGTTCCATTAGCCTGTCATTAACTTGACCTGACTTGACCTCGGTGACCTAACATGACTTTAAAGCTACATAGCATAATAATATACATAAAACAAGTCGCTAATCTTGCCAAGAACACTTCTCTATCGCCAATATACGGGAAGCGCAACAGCGCCGATTTTTGTTGTCTGTCGCCGCGAATTTCGTTTTTACCTTAATATCCCCAAAGTCGAAAAAGTTTCGGCATATTTTTTTTCTTGTTTTAATCAACGCGCCGATCATTTCTAAGCAGGTACACAAACAATGGCGTACATCGGACGGTAAAATCTGGAGTTATGTATGAAAAAACGGAGGGGTTGGCGGATTTCGCCCCCACTCCAGGGCGCGTGCCAGACGCCCTGGAGGAGATGGTGAGGGGGTGATGGAGGGAGTGATATATATATATATATATATATATATATATATATATATATATATATATATATATATATATACATATATATCTATATCTATATCTATATGTATAACCGGTATTGTTGTTATTCTTATTATTGATTATTTGGGTGCAAAATACACGAAGTTAATGAGAAGCCCCACATCGATGGAGTGAATGCTCCAGGTACCCCATGCTAAAAGTCTGAATTATTAGTGGACAGAGCCAACATTGAGGAGACACTTGCCCTTCAAAAATATACAAAAAGAACACGCCTGGTCTAAACGTATATGAATGAAAAAGGGAAAACAATTCTGAAAACCAGCTGCAGGTTCCGTATCTGCACATGGGTGATAAGGGCGTGCTATTCAAACCAGCATAGGTACCTCCGCTGGTAGCCTAAGCATAATGTTGACGCCTTTTCCTGGCCGGATGGGTACCACCTTCCCATTTGAGCACATGCCCCTAGTGCCCCCACCCTTGTTTGCACCCCTGCACCGAGTGTGGAAAAATTATGTTGCAACAGTCATCTTTTACTTGCTCCTACCCCTCCTTCCCGGCCGTGATCTTCAGTTGGCCTGTCTCATCATGCTGCTACTACCCGTGGTACCTCGCGATTCCTGCGGCGCTTGACATGAATGCAGTCAGCGTGGGTCAAAGCGAAAATCCTAATGTTAGGAAAAATACGGCTGATATTCGTGGACAAGATTCTTCAAGCTTTGAAATTGATCTCATTTTGTCCCATTTCGATGGTATTGAAGATCGGAAATATCGTGTGGAAAACAGGGAAGTTTCGCTGGAGTGCCTTCGGGACTGAGCAATTGTCCTTTCCATGTGACGTCACCGATTGCCAAACGATATTGGAGGGCCCCGGCCTACCCAGTGCTTGTTATGAAACGAAGACGCAGTTTATGGCGATAGGTGCGAGAGGCTAGCCTCTGCCGACCGGTGATAGAGCTGTTTGGAAGCCAAGATGTAAATGATGTAAATGTAATTGAACTTCAATTTTTATCATAATTATGAGTCACCAATGTATATTCGTTTCCAGTTTTACAAGTTTGCTATTTTCCAGTAGATGGAAGCATCATTTTATGAAAATAATGTGCAAAAATAACAAAAATACTTCCCAGCTCTACTCATGTGAGGCACTACCTAAGTGCCTTCATGGGCCGACCGCCCCTGGGTCGAAAGCATGATCAACACACTATTGAGGAAATTTCTGGAACACAACGACCTGCTTGATGAATTTCAATGCGGCTTCCAGCATCGAAAAGCAACTACAGACAGTCTCATTATATTGGTGCATGACATCAAAAGTGGTTTGCGCATCAAACGCGCCACAATAGCCGCCTACTTAAGCATCACTGCCGCATTCAACCGAGTACGCAAGTCTGCACTGACACACAAACTCCACAAGATAGGCCTACGCGGAGACGTGGCACACTTCATGCTCAACGTCCTCAGAGACAGGACCCTTAAGGTCCGATGCGGCAGTGTCACATGAAACACCACAACACAGGAGCAGGGCTTGGCGCATGGGAGCGTGCTCTCACCGAGCCTCTTCACCATCATGATCAACGACATACTTGCTGACAACACGGACACTTCACTTCAATATTCACTTTTCGCGGACGACATAGCAATTTAGACATCACAATGCTTCCCTAAAGCTAAAAAAAAAATACTTTCAAGCAGAACTAGACCACATTGCAAAATGGTGTAAAACTTAGGGCTTCACCCTGTCCGCAGAAAAATCGACTACCGTCACATATAGTCATCTCCGTCCCAAACCCAAAATTCGACTGAAAATCGATGACAAAGCCATTGAACAGGTGAAAAGCTTCAAGTTCGTAGGAGTGCATTTAGACAAAAAACCTCAGTTCCAACACCCACGCCACCTCCATCACGAAGCGATGCGCAAAGCGCGTCAACATACTACGTGCACTTGCAAGCACAGACTGGGACGGAGACAGGAAAACACTACTGCGAATGTACGCATCAATCATACGTCCCATCCTAGAATACAACAGGATCATTTTTGCCACCATTTCAGAAAGTCAGAGCCGAAAGTTATAAGTCATCAAAAACAGCTGCACTAGAGCAGCCACAGGTGCCCTCAGCACTACACCGATAGCCAGTCTTCTAGTGGACTCAAACACGCCCCCATTCCACCTCAGGACACAACAGCTGTACCGCTACATCAAAATCAAATCCATTAAAAATCATCCGGCACAGCGCTGCTTTACACCTGACAGTACAAGAGCCAATGTGCGCGCAAACTTCCACCACATAGCATTCAAATTGCCACGGCTCTCTCAGATCCTAACCTCGCAATGCCATCCACTGCACCTCTACACCCCACTAGACCATTCTAGACTTTCCGGAAACCATAGGTCGAGTACTTTTCGCGAGCTCCCCTTGTAACTTGTTTAGTGATACTTTTTAGCTGTTGTGTTATCGGTCACTGATTTTAGGTTTCTATGGGCGGTTCCACCGGCTGATTCTTGTGGGAGATGAGAAGATGGGTGTAGGAACCAGGAAATTATCAGTATGGAGATTTGAAGGAAAGAACATTTAGAATCAGAAAGGGAATGCGATCATGGCTCTAAGCTGTTTGCAAGCGCAAAAATAAAAATTTGACGTTTTCGAAATTTGTAATTTTGCGTTTTCAATCTTCTTCAGTGTTTTCTCTTTCTAATGGGTAAGGCGGACCGCAAAACAATGTTTGAAGTCGACTTGCCCTAATAAAAAGTGCTTACTTCAGCCAGTGTTTTCGATTTTAGCCATTATGGTGAAATATGCAAACCTATTGCTATAAGCAAAATAAATGCATCTGGTGCGTTTTGTTTTCTCACTAAAATAAGCAAAAGCTGAAAGTTTAATTACACTTATTCAACCCGATCTGCCAAGCACTCTTAAATAGCATGCACATACTTTATCAAAAGACACTTGAGATTCTAAAACTCTCACGTGAAAATAGGAGTGACCTGGTCTAGTTGTCATCACTGTGGTATATCATCTCACGTAGAGAACTACGCCTACGCTAAGCCTGATGGTTTTAGTATCATTTATGATTACAAAAATCGTGGCATCCTCTGGGCTTTCCATCAGAGAGCAAACCATAGCGCACGTATCGATTATCAACTTACCCCGCTGTGTGAGTAAGTTGTTGCTAACGCTGGGGTAAATTAATAAAATGTAAGTCAAGTAAAATATGTCATCTATAGATGGTTTAGATTACGCCATCTGAGAGGTCCATATTTCACGCTTCCTGTAATAATCCTGGGAGTTCTGGCTGACCATAGCTCATGATTTATGTTAACTACGGAATGCGCAAACATCCATTCCGTAGCTGCACCTTTTCCTTCCTTCAATCTTTGCAGTCAGGTGAGAAATTCCCGAAGAAATGTTAAATAAGATTACCTTGGTACGTTTTTTTGCAAACATCTTAATGCAGATAGGTACTTTCTGTTCATATTTTATTTAACTACAAAGCAACGACATGTTGATAAAGTCTGATGTTGATACGGCCTGATTAAAATGATGCAGTCTGTATCAATTTACACCACAAGTTACCTGCTACAGGATGCAACGCGTTATGCAGCATGGAGTGCAACATTTGTCGCTACACTGTAGCGACAAACGACAAATGATTTCACCGTTGCAAAGCTGAGAGAACATGGGAATGATAACAGACATAGGCGCACCGGAGGGGAAGCAGGGGGCCCGGCCCCCCGTGAGACCAAGGTGCCTTTTTGACCGATAAGTCCCCTCTTGGCCGGAATGTCACAAATTTAGCCAAAAAATCACCTGCCTTATGTGCCCCGCCTGTGCCAAAGGTGCCCTTTGGGCCCAAACTGCCCTTTTGACCTAAAAATGACATTCCCCTGTGCCCTTTCCTGTCCTATGCCTGTCCCAATTAGGTGCCTTTTAGATCAGAATCTAAAAGTGATCAAACATCGTAGCCATTCAGCAGCCGCAGTTCGAAAGGACTGTGTTTGCCGCGGGAAGAGGGTGTCATTACGAACCTGTGTGGTAACAATGGAAACCGGCGTCATGCTTTTGGAGAAAATGCTGTTGCATGAACCGTCTCGTGTATCAACTTGACCCGGCCTCCCGTAAACGTATACTTTAAACACTTGGTCTGGTATTCCGTACCTGTTGTTGACCATTCAATTCCACCGCTGCAATGGTTTCAGGCGGTAAAGGGCATGGTAACTGGTGGGGAGGATGACGAAACGATGCGACGCCAGGGTGCTCATTCGGGGAGGCAACACAAACGGCCATGCTCTTTGTAGTTGGTGAGTGATTCACGCAGCAGCGGCATAAGCAGATTTCCATCAAAGGAAGAGAGTTCAATGGTGAAGCCTGTGAGGCTCGGTGTGCATTGGGAGGGGAGGGGGAAACAGCTTCACACCCAACGGACTACAGTGGGTCCCGAGTTCCGAACCTCTGAGCTCGGAACTTCGCTCGCCTCTCAACGATCTGTTTACGCCGCTGCTAACTGGCAGGAAGCGCTTCGTGAGCGCAGGCGAGGTCGGCCAGACGATGTGGCGACTCCAGCCAGGCCAGGACGTGAGAAGTGACGGCGACACCGAGACCAGCACTCCCCTCAGTCAGCCGGCCAGACGAGCCGAACGGCAGAGGATACCTGCACCGGCTCCACGCAGAGCTGTGCACGGTGTGTCGCAATGACAGGTGAGTAGGGCGTCACGGCCCCTGGCGGATCAATCAGCTGGAAGACGCGTGCAAGAGCTGAACTCCACCGCGCCCATCTGATCGAGATAGCCGTGATTGTTGCATGGGGTGCCACACTAAAGATTGGAAATGCTGAATGGCGTCGAGGCGCCGAAGCGTCCCTGAGGTCCCTGAGGTCCCTGAGCAAAAATGTCAGCGGTAACATTGAGAAAAGCTTCCAACTACACGCCATAACCGTTGTGAGGTCATTAAGAGGGCAAATATTTAACAAGAAAACATTTGTATATTTTACCATAGGCCTATAATTGGGGAAGCCATGACCACGACCTGGCCTCAGGTCAATGCTACGAAGAAACGAGATATATATATAATATATATATATATATATATATATATATATATATATATATATTATAGTCTCTGATGAGATCATAACGTGTTATTAGTTTTAAATCAATCGCTCAATTTTGTGGAAGTGATGCCGCCTAGTACTCCGAGAGATGTTGGGTCACTACGCCTGTTCTGGTGACCTGACTTAAGATGACCCAGGGACAAAAATTCCTGAGGATATGCGAAAAAGAATATTGAGCAGCCATGCGAAGTCTGGCCATGCTAACTAGATTAGTATGGCGGTAAATTAGGAAAAACCGCAGGGGGCAGATATCTGGCCAACGGACGTGCACGTGTTAAGCAATAGCCAGCGGTGAACACTCGAGTAACATTTCAAACCAGAACATGTCAAAGTCAAAGGTTTGATTGAGCTTTTCGATGACCTCGCGTTTCATCGCTATGGCTTCAAGTTGCAGAAAATTGACATCATTGGACATCGTTTGTTATGCGGCGCCAGAAAGTTGATTATTCGCAATAATCTCGAGGGATTAAAATTCAAGCTGATTTCTTCGATTGCCCCGGTTTTCGGGTGTTTTCGCCCAGATCATTTATCAAGCGATAGCCCATGGTGAACCTTCTAGTAACATTTAAAACCGGGATATGTCAAGGTCAACCCTCAAGGTCAAAGTCTAGTTTCAATTTTTCGAAGTCCTCGAAACGGCTCGTCTCTATGTTTCAATTTGCACCAAGTGGGTGTCATTCGACGTGTCTCGTGCCCTGTTATATTGTCGCTCCTCGTCGCTATGTATTCAATTTTCATCACGTGGGTGTCATTCAACGTGCCGTGCGGTACTCCAGCAAACCGTTCAGAAATCACATTGATTTCCAAAGTCAACGGTCGAGCTGAGTTCATTGGTCGCCCCGCGCTTCTTAGTTTTCTCACAAACCTTCTCATGTTTCGTGTCAAGAGCTAGCCCGTGTGCAACCCTCGAGCAACATTTTAACCCGTGACGTGTCAGGTCAAGCCCCAATGTCAATGGTGAGTTTTAATTATTCAAAGTCCCAGCGTTTCGTCGCAATGGCTTCAGTTTGCATTATGTGGGGGTCATTCGGCGTGGCTTGCCGTATGTTGTCAGAATGTTGAGATATCGAAAAGTTTTGAAGGCGTCGAAGTTCCGATGTGTGTACAATGATTGAGTATAATTATAACCAGCCGGAGTTAATTCCGCGAGAGAGCAATGATGTAACCAGGGGTGGATCAATGAATTGTCATGGTGGCAGTTGTCTGGAGGGGCGCCATTTCTTTGGATCGGCGCCACTGTGAAAACACCTGGAGGGGCGCCTCTAGTGGAAAGATTCCAGGGGCGGGATGCACTCGGTCCTTCCGGGAGGGCAAGTCTTTCGTTCCAAGGGGGTGCCCTTTTCTTTCATATGGGCGCCTTTGGCTGAAAAATTAGAGCGGGTGCACTGGAACCTTTTCAAAGGGGAGCCTTTTCCCGGTCGGAGGGACGCCACTTTCCATGTGCGTGGCACATGTCCTCAGTGCCATACCCTTTATCCGCCCTGGTTGTCATTGTATCGAAATGTCTCCCCGTAAAACAAGAAAGCGTGGAAAATGTTATGGGGTGTGTATATTTACTACAACAAAATCATCGTCCAATATCTTCCTTTTTTGCTTGCTATGAGAAGGCAACGTTTAACGTACTTACAGCATTGCTTTTTGGTGTGCAATCGGGACTAGCACATACGACATAAAGTTGAATGTTTAAAGGCAGTGATAAGGAGTTAAATTTGCCAATTTTGGTGGAACTGTTTGTCCCCAAAATGTGATATTTGACTATGGTGAATCTGACAACCACATGTTGAATATATGGTGGTTGAAATCCAAGGACTTTTTTCTTGGTGTTGGTGGGGGGGGGGGGGGGGAGGGGGTAAAGCCCATCTATCCTGTCCAAAATTACCGCGTCCCTGTTTTGCCACCTCCTCCCAATTTCGAAGGCAACGACCTACCCCAACCTTGAACGACATTAAGATTTTCTCCATGGGCGTTGCACGGATATAATATAATTCCAGGCGGTTCTTTCCCCGCCTTAGCTTTGAAACGGTGTTCGTGTCTCTGACTTTCCTGTGAAGTGTTACCGTTACCATGTATTTGTTATATATAAAAAAAATTCCTCACGAAGACCTTGGAGTGGGTAGAATTGAAATATATAGATAAGGCAAATTTGACACAGAGCACTTCGCTACATATAAGTAAGTGGAACACAAAAGCAGCCCGCTGCCGGAATGCTATATTGCAGTATCTTCCCGTGTATTGGCTTCGTCTCCCTGAATGCAATCATGTTCCACTTTGGGTTCGCTCTATGTACCGTCGCATCGTCTGAGTCCAAGGTGAAATTTTTGTTCACAGACAGTGCTTCGATAATTCATCTTAAAAGCGGACCTTGTATCATAATGACGAAAACCTCGGGCGGTGGCTGTGTGATGACCCTCACTGACCTACCGGCAGAGCGCCGTCGTCTGGTGGTGATCGACACCGATCCGGGCATCGATGACTTGCAGGCCATCAGCATGCTGGTGGCGGCGGACGGGCGAGGCGAGCTGACCGTGGTGGCAATCACCACCGTCGCCGGTAACGTGTCCGTCAAACACTGCACGCGCAACGCCCGTCGCATCCTCGACCTGCTCCACAGACTGGATGTGAGTCACGTCCGGCGTACCGTGACCGCTTTGGCGTGCCGTGACCGCTTGGGCGTACCGTGACCGCTTTGGTGTGCCATGGCCGTTTGGGCGTGTTGCGGCGGCTTGGGTGTGCCCTGGCAGCTTGGGCGTGCCGTGGCTGTTTGGGCGTGCCATGACCGCTTTGGTGTGCCCTGGCCGTTTGGGCGTGTTGCGACCTCTTGGGCGTGCCATGGCCGCTTGGGCGTACCGTGACCGCTTGGGCGTACCGTGACCGGTTGGGCAGGCCGTAACCCTTTGGGCGTGCCGTGACGCAGCGATATTTTTTTGTGTGAAGTAGGATGGAATACACAATTTTCTGAACACTCAATCGACATCCTTTTCCAAGAAGTATTGCTCTTGCATCTTGCATCTTGCTCTTTGATGCATACTTATGAAGTCTTCATGTCTCTTTCCTAATGGTATCTCGTTTATAAGGAACATGTGCATGCTCTCAATGATAAATGGTGATATACAAACATTTCGAAAAGCAATTTCAGGTAAGGGATTATGTAAAAAATATTCCTGTGGGGGACACTTAGAATACATAAATTTAACCTCTACCATCCTTCCCCGTGCATGTAACGGCAGGTCCCGCCACCGGAAGTCATCGGTCCCGGCGCCACCGGTACTTGCTTACTCGGCAGTGCTCCAGCCGGGCTGTCGAGGCCAGGTCTATTGTGTCTCCTCCCCTCCGGTCAAGGTTCATAGCTGACTCATAGTTATGAATGGAATAAGGACGTGGGACATTTGATGAATGATGGATGACTGTTCATGGTATGTGACAGCTCCTGAGTGTAGTGAGATGTAGTTGGGCTGTAGCGTCCCGAAACTGCCGCCTGCCTGTGTGCAGCGCGGTGTAGCATGTCTGACGGAAGTGATACCGACGCGCGCGAAGTCAGTTTGATTCTTGCGGGGCGGCCGAGGCTCAGAGATGTCTGAGCTGTCGGAATGTCTCTGAGATAGACAGCGCGACCCGAGGTGCAGTCCAGTGCACCAGGCATTGTTCTAGGCAGTACAGAATCGCGTGACGATGAGATGGCCCTGGCATTAGGCCAAAGGGTGGTGGCCCTGAGGTTATATAGGCGGCGAGCGAGATGGATCGCCCTCACTCATTCGCACGGACGCGGAGACTTGACGTCGGGGCTTGCGCCCAAGCAGATCGCCGCAGGGCGGCTGGCCGATGACCAGTGCCCGGGCTCACCACTGGAGGTATGTCTGAGACTGACTGTCTGAAATCGCTCTGTGACTGTTAAGATGTAATCTTGTGACATGACAGATAGTATGTTTGGAGACCGATCTGTGTGCAAGTTAGAGGTTGTATGTGAATCGTTAACAAGATATTGAGATGATGTGTCAGGCTGAGATGTGTGAAGACATGGCTGCACGGATGTGTTAGATGGCCTCCTGTTAAAGTTTGTATGAATCTGTTGAACCTGTCTGTGCCAAGTGAAGTTATCTGTGCTAATCAAGGCTGATGCACTAATTTTACTATGACGCTTCATCATTGGAAAACTATAATATTTATCGCTGTTGAATTGCTAATCAAATGTGCATAATTTTGAATTTTGTGGTGTTGTAGCGCCTATGGGTGCGTGTGGATGTGTGTATAGGCGTAAAGGATCTGGGAGAGCCATAGGGAGACGCCTTTGCCAAATAACACCTGGAACGTGCACAGCTACGCTGTACCGCTCCCTCAGTGCGGTCTTGGCGTTTCCCTTAGGACAGAAGGAGAAAGAAGCAGGATTCCGCGGCGGCGGTGACGCGGGTCACCGCCGCCGCCCCGGCTTGCCACTCAAACGACTCACGACAGCGGGACACGAGAACTCTGTATTGACACGACGACATGGCGACAATTCACGAGGACTAGAGCACACAGTATGTCCTAGCTACGACACTAAAGTGCGCGGCTATAGAAAGGGAAATGAAAGCTAGTTAAGTATATAGGTAAGTCGGCTCAATGAAGTGGAATGCTATTATGTCCGATGGCCACTTGACACAGAACATTATAGATGAGCGGAGAAACAAGATGAAACGGACCTGGATGCATAAATCACTACACCGATATCTAGCGTCAAGAGAGCGAACGACAAGTTATCAGATGCTAGATGGCAGGCGCGCGGTCAGCAATGGGTGAGTCTTCGGCCGGCCGCTAGATGGCTAGCGCGCGCTCCGCTACAGTGTCGTCAAGAATCAGAGCTCTGAGATGGAGATTCAGAGTTATTGAAATTATACCTGGGGTTCTGAAAATCGCAAACGTCGAGTTCCTATAGTCTATTCACGTGTCAAATGGAAGTTGCCTAAGGACAAGTTTGAAAACGCCCGATAAAGCTTTGGGGTAGCAAAACTTCCTTACAATTACCTACAATGTGATATGGCATGAAATATCAGTTTATGGCATGGCTATGATTCTCCCTATCACGAATATAGTTCTTCTTAAATTATGCATCTTAAACAAATGATAAAGGTAACGTCATAAATACCTACATCAGTGGCTAAACTTTGCGCCTGAAAGACATCAAAAGCATTTGAAATGACACTAATTCCATGGAAAATTTCGACATCCTACTATGCTCGGTTCTACATCTCATACCAAACGAAAAACCATAATTTTAACCTTGTCGTGACCGTTCGGGTGTGCCGTAACCGCTTGGACCTGCCGTGACCGTTTGGGCGTGCCGTGACCGTTTGGGCGTGCCGTGACCGCTTGGGTGTCGCCCTACCGCTTGGACGCCGTGACTGTTCCCGTGACCGTTTCGGACCGTGCCTTGCCGTGACCGCTTGGGTGTCCCGTGACCGCTGGACCGCCCCCGCCGTTTTGGCGTGTTGGGGCCGTTTGGTCATGCCGTGACCGTTCGGGCATGTTGTGGCCGTTTTGGAGTGGACTTCAGTCCCTACTGCGCTCGTGTTTAATCCCTAGCTGGGAGGGCCAGCTAGCAGCTGGTCCGATGACTGATTTTTCCCATAACACTGTCTAACATATTCGATATTCTGGATTGACATATGGCTTACATTCATAAATTGCTCCATCACACTTCTGATCGAAGTGGTAGAAGATATATTACCTAGCTGCTGACTACCAACATCACTTTTGACCTGATATCAGCATTTGTTGACTGTTAATACTGTTTATTTGATGCTTAGCGGACGGACAAACGTCACTGCTAACTTTACATATATGTGACCCATAATTTGACCTGGTATGTCATCTCACTAACCCTAGAACTGCTGCCCTCAGTCCATGCCCAAGTTCTGGCTGGGTGAGACTAGTGAGGTATGGAATGTGTAACATCTTACTAATTTTGATTCTAGACCACCCAGATAATTGTTTATTCTTCTGCACTTAGCTCCATTCTTCAATTGATCAGGGGTATGACGAACATTTCCACCTCTGATGATTTACTCACCAAGTCAGGTTCCAGGGTTCGAGGTCCGGGTTGCGCGTGGCAGGCTGGTCTATGTTGCCGGTTTACGGTTCCTGGCCACAAACGACATGGAGTTTTCGGGCAAATATGAAATATATAGATATCTTGCCTTCGTACGAATACGACAGTGCTGTAATAAATCGAATTCAAGGTCGAGGTCATGCGTACTTGCGTGAGATCGAATATAGTTCGATGGACATGAGCGTAATTTTACTGTTACACCAACAGTCGACTTTGGGCGATGAGATACAATTCTTGTGACAAGGATTTTGTCCAAAAGTCAAATAATCGCAATTGATTAAGTATGGCCCCACATGTTTTGGGATTCCATCGTTAGTCCTCGAGTTTGAACACGATCGGGATATGAAAGGTCGCCTAATTCGAGTTCAACACCCAAAACTAACCTGTAAATAAATGTATCACACACAAAATAGTCCAGCATAGGCCATGCCCGGCTGCGAGGTTACATGGGTCGTTGACCAAGGATAATCGTGGTATATTGCAAACATTGGAATTCATGTAAAACCATCTACAAATAGAACGGGATGACATTCTTCCGCCTGAGAAGCGACGCTCAATATCCATGCGACGATTGGTCTGTACGGAAAGTGAGGAAGCACTATTCATTTCAGGTTATCCCCACGATATTCATTCCCGTATGGAAGACATTGTGTGCCATCACATAAATTCCACGTTTTACGCTGGCCCAATTACTCTTGAAGTGCTAAGAAAAAAATAATGAGAGGGTATTACGTTGACCTCCAGTGACAATTTGACCACAGGTCAACAAACAAATCTTGTTTGCATTATGTACCAATCCATTACTGCAAAATTCATGTGCGTGTCGCTAAAACTGGATGTTTGACAGTCCTGTGAAGATTGCTCTAAAACAACACATCTCAGGGCCGATAACCTGACGCGGACCTGTCGCTCCGAGATCCAGGATTGTTTGACAAAAGGTTTGTAACCAATCGATCCCCTGTTCAATTGTGAGAATGTATGCCAAATTTGGATCCTATCACCCTGGTGGTTTGGCGGTTACCTAGAAAGGGAAGTCCTGGAAAAACATTCCCCAACGGCAATTCTAGGATTAATTACACCGTGGCGCGACAACATTGTCAGCCTGCCTGATAAAGCAGCATGGTGGATATGATGACCACTGGACTCGGCCTCCGCCGGCTACTGACCTGACCATTGGACTCAGCCTCCGCCGGCTATTGACCTGACCATTGGACTCGGCCTCCACTGGATACTAACCTGACCATTGGACTCGGCCTCCGCCAGCTGCACTGACCTGACCATTGGACTCGACCTCCGCCACCTACACTGACCTAGCCATGTGCGCGACAGATTCCGATATTCGCCGGCGCTCACTGCTCCCTGTTCAGCGAGGATTCGCGCTGCACAAACGAGCACTACCACGGCAAGAACGGCCTGGGTGACGTGCACTGCGACCGTCCGCTGCCCAGCACAAAACAACGTGACGAGCATGCCGTGTCGGCATTGGTCCGACTGGCCAGAGAGCACAAGGGCGAGTCGAGGGGCAGAATGGGGGAGAGTTAATGAAGAGAGAGAAAGAGAGAGCGAGAGAGAGCGAGAGAGAGCGAGAGAGAGAGAGAGCGAGAGAGAGAGAGAGAGAGAGAGAGAGA
>JAOTOL010001262.1:292500-312500 GCA_034440575.1 Imbricaverruca yamaguchii | reverse complement strand
CGGAACTTTGCTTGCTTGCGATCGTAAAAACACTCAACCTTAAGACCTACTATCTAGCACAAGATATTATAAGCTACGCATTTTATCAAGAAATGTGGTTCTTGATTACCACAGCTATTTATCTTTTCTTCTTCGTTATTCAGCCTCGATATATTACTAGGTGAGTGCGCTGAGTGGCTTCAACGGACTGCAGATCAGCCGCAGGTACCTTGCATGTCTACCAGCTGTTTATCTTGCACTATCAATAAACGAGTATGGGCCGGGCTTCTCCGGAGGTCCGGTATTTGGCTGTCGAGCCGCATACATTTGCGTTGTGTTATCATAAGGATGCGACATTTACATTTTCCCAACACACCCCACCATCAGCTGGAGCCGATCATGGCCAGCGCGAATGTGGAATTATCGTTGGAGAGAGAGGGTGGGCAATTGATGCCCTGGAGGTTTTCTGCAAAGCCAAAAGTTGATCTGTATAATTTCACACTAATTGGGTGGTGACACTGTTGTAAAGATATAGCTGAAAGCTGTGTAAACGTTTTTGGGAAAACAGGGCATGTGTGGAAAATCCTGGGTTTCCTCTCGGATGCCTTTCCACGCTTCGACAAAAGAAAGTATTGTGGGATTTTAGGAGCGACTCCATTGTCCTGGATGGGCGCCATATCTCCATTGAGGGGAGGTCACATGCCTCCTGTGCCCCCTTTGACCTAGCCCTATCTAACACGGGCGATGTTTTCTGTGAACAGCAGTGGCGTAGACAAGTATTGGGCGCGGCCGACAACCCTCTCGCTCGCTTCTTCAACGAGATTGAGAGCTCCTCCCTGAAGAGATCAGAGACGTGGTGCCGTGGAAAGTGGATACCATGCGACACGTTAGCAGCAGCAGTTTTCGTCCGGCCTGAAGTTGTCCTCAAGAAGACCGAATATCATGTAAGTGAGCTTCCCACAGAGGAAAGCACTAGCCACTCAGTGATTGATTGCGTTCCCAGGGTGGTGAGCATACTGCTTATATACACAATGTATTTCAGGAGGTAATCACGGTACCTATTATCATGTAAAGGGAACGGCTCGTGCCACAGAACAAGTATAATCATGAGTTCTAACTTCTGGCATGCATAGACTAGGAGCTACCAATACGAGAGTGCCATGGATATCGCCAAGCGGGTCGGGTGACTCCAGAGCATGGTAACCAAAGCGGCGCCGGCATGGTGCTGTCATCCAGGTCAGGGGTGGAGGTTCGTAAGTAGACTTTTGTTGTGGCTGATGCAACACCAATCAAAATATTGTCGTATTTTGATTTTCCTCCTCATGGTCACCTTGTACTGGCATTTACTGCTTCAAATTGGTGAGGGTATCCAACTCCTTTTAAAGGAATAAATGTTGCTCATTGTGCCAGAGTACAGCGGGTCTTCATCGATGACAACCCCTATGTCATTGATTTTTCCAATGCAACATCAATACTTTTGAAGATTTACCATTTAGTGTACACCGTAGTATGAACACAATGTGGTTGGATCACATGTTCACAGCACCAATAATGCTACGTAGTCTCCACCTACGATGTGAGATGTTGTCAGTCCTGTGGTCAGACCGCTAGTTCTCATTTGAACAGCCCCGCCATATTCGTTGATACACTTGATATTCGGGTTGCCTACGAAGACACGCACGAGGCCTGCAGAGGCCGCATCCTTCCGCCAAACATTTGCGTGGAATGGAGACAAATTGCGCAAAGGCAGATTTTTCGCACTTTTTTCTTAGAGACGAACATTTTACCGATAGACAGCTTCCACGACAGGTGGGGCTGTTCACGAGGACTTGTGAAAAGGATGCGCCCCACCTTGGAGAAGTTCTGTGTGCGCCGTGACAGTGCGCTGACTTACCAGCGGTGTGTGCGCCTGTTGGCCAGGCGGAGGTGGAGACGCACGGTGTGGCGACGCGGGGACAGATGGTGGTGGACAGGCGCTTCTGGCAGACGGCTCCCAAACACAACGTCAGCATCGTCGAGCACGTCGACATGGACCTCTACAAGAGAATGCTGCTGGACGCCTTCGGACACTCGGACGTGACGTTCTGATGTGAATCTCAGTCACGTCGGACCTGGGACGGCGCGCGGAAGCCCCGGCGGACCACGGTGTGTCTGCTCAAGGTGTACTGGAAGAACACGTTGGAACCTGCTGCCGGCCGGCACAAGAAGCTCATGTGGGGACACAACTGTGGGTAAAAGAGTGCATACGTTAGTTTTCGATGGAAGCGTTGCGGGCTTTTCAAAATATATAGCAAGCACAAAAGAAGCAACGTCTACTAAATATACGATGATGCATGTACGATTGTGTGTACGACGCTCATGCGTGCAGTTCCATCTAGGGTGTCCGCCGTACCCGATTAATCTGTGAACTTGCTTGACATTGACAACAGCCGCACGGTAGGTAGCTCAGCTTTGCAAATGCATTTATTGTATGGCAATCGTTGGTCCTGCTGCCGCTTACCATGCATTAAATGCAAATGCGCTTATGACTGTGGCTGAGAAGTTTCGCAACCACTGATAACCCACATAAAAACCTGCGGATATATATATATATATATATATATATATATATATATAGGTGTTTATGTGTGTGTGTGTGTGTGTGTGTGTGTGTGTGTGTGTGTGTGTGTGTGTGTGTGTGTGTGTGTGTGTGTGTGTGTGTGTTTGCGTGCGTGCGTGCGTGCGTGCGTGTGTGCGTGCGTGTGTGTGTGTAGTAATCTTCCGGGAGTGTATCTATCCTATTGTTTCCAGGTTTAATTTTAAATGCAAACAAAACAGGTTATAAGAGTATCTGTGGCGACATCAACGCTTCAGGAAGAGATGCAAATTTGTACCATTTGCACAAAAGTTCCCTATCTATTATGCACAACAGTATAACTTGCTTTCATTAGAGACAGCAGAGTTTGCTGACAAGTTGGGATAACAGCCCTAGCAGACGGCTCCAGGTGACAGCTGCAGCAACAAAAAACTGTGCTAACTAAATTACTGTTATGGGGGAATATTTATGATAGATGATAATGGTTATGGTATTGGGAAACAAGTCACAGATGAATGCATGTCTATATCAATGTACCCCATAGCATGAACTTAGTTGCAATCGGTGCTTGGTGCTGTTGTATAGCGGGGTACAAGCAACAAGCACTTATTGTAACCAAATTCATATCTCGAACTAATTTTGCACAATCATGCATGCATCAGTAGCTTATCTAACAATGCCTATGATGCATAGCTACATAAATCTTCTCCTTAACATTAACTTAGTTTGCATGATTGCTTGTTGCTGGAGCTGCATACTGGAGCGGCCTGCTGTGGCTTTTGCTAATTTCACGGACATGGTAAATGGCCATATGACTGGGTTTGTTTTGGAGCGGGTGGAGGTCATTGGTTTTGGTCGCCGAAATGTAGATCCCTTCTGCATCAACCCACGGTTACACCCTTGGTACCAGAGGCATGCATGGGCGGTTCAGTCACCTCGAGCAGTGCTTGATCTAGATTTTAAACTAGTTATGGCGGAGAAAAACAACTGGTAAAATTTGGGCGCTGTAGCCCATCCCGTTGGTCGACATTGAGCTCGGCCTTGACGGGGTACCGATATCGAACAACGGATATCAGATTCCAAAATAACTATGAGATGGACCTGGAACTAATTTTCGGAAGGAATTGGAGTTCGCATTTGAGTCCGAACACGAATACGTCGCTAACTTCACGGACGTCAACACATCTTCGTCTTCACGTCACGCTGGCAGCCCTGCGGAGTCGTCAGCCGTGGCCCCGCCGTCCGAAGGTCGGGGCGAAACTCCCGCCGAACGCAATGGAAAATGTCGGCTGTTTCGTCCTTCAGAACATACTTCATGGCGGGAAGATGGTGGCTCAACAGTCGCCGCCTCTGATAAATACGTATGCGGGTAATCGAATGGTGTAAACCGCCCATTTTTTTTTTTTTAAAAATTTTTTTTTTGTTTTTTCTCTTGTTTTATTTTAGGAGGGGGGGGCTGAGGGGCTCTGGAAGCTCATTCATTGTTTAAAAAATGATACGCATCAGTACCTTTTGGTTTCGTTTCGTTGGACACATGGATATTAATTCATATCCTGATGGCGGGGGTGCTGATTAATGTGCTATGGGTACCAAAGGTTTTCCCCCCCATTTTTTTCCCCCCCCCCCCCCCCAACAAAAAAAAGGGGGCGCCCTTATTATTAGTTGTTAATAAAAAATTTTGAACACCACCCAAAAAAAAAACAATAATATATCTATGAAGGATGGGGTATTATGCAGTATGGGGGAGGCGAGGCCCGCAGGGCTCCTCACAAACCCACAATCAGATCACCGCCACCGGCATTATGTCCGCTCGTGACACGTAACGTTACCGCGCTAAAGGGGTAAGTTGCTACTGACGATGGGGTCCCCGTGAATCTACTTGCTCGGCAATCATCGCTCCGATCGGCACGAAGTATCGCATGATGTCCACGTCGTCGCCTGGCCGATCGTTCGCCTCAACTATGGGCCGAACACTGCTTCACATCGGGCTCGGACCGCCCTCCCAGAAGCGGCGGGCAACCTCCACCCGCACGTCACGGCCGATCGCGGACCGGGTGCGTCGATTCTTTCGATTCGATCCATGAATTATTTTGTGGCGTCAGGGACTGGTAGCATTGTCGGATTCCGCGTTTTGAGCCGCTTAGCTGGTCCCAGTTAATGTAGAATCAGTCGAGTCTCGTTCAAAACGTAGTTGCACTGCGTGTCAGGACCTCGGTTAACAAACATATGTATTGTCTGGGTGGAAAAATAAATCAGCAACCCACAGGCGAGGGAATCCCCATGAGAAGCAGTACGTTTGCATACTGGAGTTTTCAAACAGAGCCGCGAAGCTATCTGGTGGCAAAAGGGAGGGGGATAATATTTGGGAAGTTATAACGTTTTTGATGACAAAAATCCGGGACATGGATATTTGTTTTCAGCCATGCGCCGGTACACGAGGGGCGGTTGGTTATATGAGCCGCGGTAGTGTTTTCAGCGGATAGTGAAAGAACGGCGCGAAGAAGCGCGTCTAAATTTAGGATGCCCTTTCCCACATCAATTTGGCATGCTGTGTTAAAATTTGGAGGTCATGTTATTTGGAAGCAACGAGCTAGTCCATGTCAGGTAAGGTCACCTCCAAAAACTCTCAACCAGTCGTTACGTTTTAATGAAAAAGATAGCTTAATTAAACTTTCAGCTTTTCCTTATCCTTAGGGAGAAATCAAAACGCACTAGATGCATTTTGTTCAATTTATTTATGGGATGGCTTGGGTTTACGGCTTGTTTTATTGTTTTACTTGATTTATTTTTGACTTGCATATTTCACCATAATGGTTAAAATCGAAGACACTGGCTAAAGCAAGCACATTTTGTGAGAGCAAGTGTACTTCAAGCAATGTTTCGTGGTCCCCTCTACCCATTAGAAAAAGAAAACATTGAAGAAGTTTGAAAACTCATGATGAGAAATTCCAAGAGAAAAAAAAATGGTGGCTTTTGCGTGGGCAAACATTTTGGATCCACGGTCAATTTCGCGTTCTTTTCTCATTCTAGATGTGTTTTGTTCAAATCTCCCCCATAATGAACTCCCCAGAGCTAAAAACATGAAATCAGTTGTGAAATCATAGACACCTAGTGACGTCACTTTCGGGGGATACAACTTCGCAGGTGGTTTCTGGCCCTACTCGTCGAGCGATTTCCGATGACACCTCTTTTGTTTTCGTGCGACGCTTAGTTTGGAGATTAGGGGGCTGTATAAACTCCCCTCCCAGACGAGGTGCGAGGATCTCACCGGTAAGTGTTTAGTCCAACATCGATATCATACTGCAGAGCTTATATTTCCTGGAGGTTGATTTAACGACATACTGTTGGATGGTTCAATGACATACTGACGTAGCCGACACCGCCGACGCAGTCAGGCCTGCCGCTGTCAGGCTCATCGCGGTCGATGCCGTCGGGCTCATGGTCGTCGATATCGTCAGGCCCACCGATGCTGCCGCAGTCGGACCCGATATATATGGCATTGGCATTCAAAGGAGCACAGATATTGCACTCTTCTCGTATATGTATCCTATTCTCTTATATGCATCCATTTCCCTTATGTCTCCTCTTGTCTTATATATATCCTCTTCTCTTATATGCGTCCTCATCTATTATCCTTACCTACTATCAACGTTTCATAGAAATATATGAATAGGTGGAATAAACTCACATGACATGAGGTGATGCCGGTGATGGTGGGGACGGGGGATCAGTGGTGGATTTAGAGAAGAGCCACTGGAGTCCTGCTCTGAAGATGACCTGGTTGGAAGGAAAACTTACTTTCATTCCCAATTTGCGATACAGCTAGAGACCTCTTATGGGAAAAAATATCGCTTCAACCTTAAGTTTCGTGTCTTTAGCGGATGTTTATTATTAGCCGAGTGCTCCTCAATGCCGATGGAACCTTGACTACATCCGCTACTGCAAAGGCTGCGGATTTTCTAAAAGCGAAGTAAATTCAGCGTACATCAACAATGCAACATTTTTTCTTTTCTGACGGCATTCGGTAATGCACACTAAATAATTCGCATCAAACAGGCTTTCCGCGGTCCCCATTCAGTCGGCTGAGCCATTAACCCGTCCAGTCTCGGGGGTCTTCAACCGCCCCCTTCAGGTCTTTCGCGGATAGCGGACGAACAGCGTAGGACAGCGCACCCAAATTTGGCATACCTTTTCCCCACATCAATTTGACATGCTGATTCAAAATTTTTAAGTCAGGTCGTCTAGGGTCAACGAGTTAGTCAAGGTCAAGTGAGGTCACCTCCAAAAAAGTTCAATCAGCCGTTACGCTTTAACGGACGCAAATATTTTAATGAAACTTTCAGCGTTTGCTTATCTTTACGTATGCAACAAAATGTACGAGATTAATTTTGATTTTTTTCGTTTTTGACTACATGTAAATTTTGCGTATTTGCCATCTTGCAGTTCAAATACAGGATTCTGGCTAAGGTAAGCATTTTTTATTAGGGAAAGTTGACTTCCAACAACTTTCCTCGGTCTGCTCTACCCATTGGAAAAGGAAACTTAAAGAAAACCTGAAAACTCAAAATTTTGAAATTTCAAAAACAAATTTTTTTATTGAGGGGCCAAAAATAGCATGGCCCTGGTCGATTTCGCTGTCCTTTTCTCATCCCAAATACATTTTGGTTTTTCATATATCCCCCAAAATGAACTCCCCAGAGTAAAAAACATAATATAAGTCGTGAAAAGTCGTGAAAATCTAGCCACACTGGTGACGTCACTTTTGGGGGATTTTTTTATAGGGGTGGGCCCGGACCCTACTCATCGAGCGCTATCGAATGACACCTCTTTCGTTTTCGTGCGATGCTTAGTTTGGATTTTAGAGGGGGTCTTCAACCGCCCCTCCCCCCCCGAGACTGGGTGAGAGGATTTGACCGGAAAGACGGCGCGGGTTAATTGAGCTGGGGTCTGGGAGCCACAAGAGAGTTCTTCAGGGACACGTTTTGTTCCAGTGGAAGAGGCATCAC
The DNA here is from genome assembly GCA_034440575.1 of Imbricaverruca yamaguchii. NCBI lineage: Eukaryota > Metazoa > Arthropoda > Thecostraca > Neoverrucidae > Imbricaverruca > Imbricaverruca yamaguchii. The sequence continues at coordinate 304,940 of JAOTOL010001262.1, read as the reverse complement.
ATCTCCATCGGAGAGATGTCCCCCACCCGAACTCCCCCCCCCGCTGAGGAAACATGCCTCTCCCCTGGAGGAACTGGAGAAAATTGCATGATGCACACCTGGAGAAACCACCAGACGACATTTGGCAGCACATTCACGAGGAGCCTTGCGGCAATAACCGCAAAGTCCTGCCACCTGTTGACAGAAAGCGGAGACACAGTCGCACGATTTCACCGCCAGTGTTTCCCTGGTTCCTCTGGCAGACAACTGAGAAACCGCAAAATGTATGATCATTCGACCAAAGCGAACTTTGAACGATGCGAACTCGGAAGTCGGTTTTGGAGGCTATGACAGTTCGACATTGTAAACGCACCATATCCAAAACATTTTGGACTACATTTCGCCTTTTGGACATTATTATGCTTGGACGTTTTCAGCTTTAGACGTTGTAAACTTAGTAGTAAATGAACCTTGGACGTCATGGACGTTCCCTGATCCTTGAAGGCATCCGATATGTTTGGGTCTCTAGAGTCGCCCGGACTTTCCGTTTTTGGAAACCCTCATTTTTGGAGGACACCGGCTTGATCTCTTTCGGGTGGGTACCCATGTGACTTTGGGGGCCATGCCGTGATTACTTGGGGCCTTCATCGCCAATTTTTGGGGCTCGGACGGGAATTTTCATGCCCAGACACAAGTGTTTGGTAATATCGACGGGGATTTTGTGTCCACAGTGCGATATTTTGGGTGCCGGCGCGAGTGCTTAGCTGTACAAAGTGTTGTACTTGGATGGGTTCTCGGCGCGATTTTGCCGGCCCCCATGCAAATTTCCCGGCCCGGCGCGAGTTTTTTTTTGTGCTTCTGGGCCTCTCCAGCGCCTGCGCGGCTACCACCTGCAGGCGACTCCTGGTCATATTCACCCGTTGGCACCAGGCGACCCAGCTCCGGGTGGGATGCTGACCACATACAAGACCGACGCTACATTTGATCTGGCTAGCCGAGGGCCCATGTCGCCTCATGTGTGGCCTGCCCGAAACGTCCAAACATCTAACACGACGTCCACCATATTCTGAGGAGAGGTGGCGACTGTTGAGCGGCCCTCTTCCCGACACGAAGTATGTTCTGCAGGACGAAACAGCCGACATTTTCCACTGGGTTCGGCGGGAGTGTCGCCCCGACCCTTCAGACGGCGGGGCCACGGCTGGCGACTCCGCAGGGCTGCCAGCGTGACGTGAAGACCAAAATGTGTTGACGTCCGTGAAGTTTGCGACGGATTCGTGTTCGAACCCATCTGCAAGCCCCAATTCTTGCCGAAAGTTAGATCCAGGCCCATCTCGCAGTTATTTTAGAATCCGATATCCGTTGTTCGATACCGGTACACCGTCAAGGCGAAGATCAATGTCGAACGACTGGTAACGCTAGAACATCCAAAATTACCAGTTTTTTTTTTTAAATCGGTCATCACTAGTTTTAGAACGTAGATCAAGGACTGCTTGAGGGTGACTGATTTTTGTCTCGATATCAGTTGACCTTCAAGGTCAAATTCAAGGTCAAAACGGTAGACCTCGACCGTCAAGCGTTACTCATGCCAACTCGACCCCAAGTGTTGTGTTATCCCATGCCAACTCCACAATTCAACAAGCAATTTTAACACGCGACTGGTAGTATAGCTAGAATAATGCGACTGGATTTGAAACATTTTACGGGCCCCAGCATAGATGCCAAATGAAAAAATGCTCAAATTTATATTGCTATATTTGCGTGCCTCCTCCAACCTGCCTACCTTCGTTTATAAAGGATAATCATCATATATCGTGTTGTCCGCTCCAGATTCTATGAATCCATGGGTGGTTCCGCCACCTGATCCTTGTGGGGGACGAGAATATAGGTTTAGGAACCAGGGAATTATTACTGTGGAAAACCTAGCCTAAAACGAGCCTAAAAACTAGCCCACAATACATTTTCACCGTTAATGCTCCTTTCCTATGGACTATGTGACATGTTAGCGACTGTCAAAATAAGTGGAAGCCTGTATATCTACCCTATTTGCCACTATTCTTATGGACAAGATACATTTTCGCTCGATCGTTCTATTCATCGCCATGGATGTAATGTTAAGATTGATTAGAATCAAGAGGTGAGCGTCTTCCACGTACAAAACGACGAAACCGCCCGTACATGCTTCTGGTACCAAGGGTGTAACCGTGGGTTGATGCGGAAGGGATCTACATTTCGGCGACCAAAACCAATGACATCCACCCGCTCCAATACAAACCCAGTCATATGGCCATTTACCATGTCCATGTCCGTGAAGTTAGCAAAAGCCACAGCAGGCCGCTCCAGCATACAGCTTCAGCAAGAAGCAATCATGCAAACTAAGTTAATGTTAAGGAGAAGCTTTCTGTAGCTATGCATCATCGATATTGATAGATAAGTCATGGAAGCATGCATGATTACACATATTTACTGCAAGCTATGAATGTGGTTAAATAAGTGCTTGTTGGTGGCACCCTGCTATGAAACTGCATCAAGAACCGATTTCAACTAAGTTCATGCTATGGAGTACATTGATATAGACATGCATTCATATGTGACTTGTTTGCCTACACCATTACCATTATCATCTATCACAAATATGCCCCATAACAATAATTTAGTTACTACAGTTGTTCGTTGCTCGAGCTGTCCCCTGGAGCCGTCTGCTAGGGCTGTTATCCCAATTTCTCAGCAAACTCTGCTGTCTCTAATAAAAGCAAATTGTACCCTTGTGCACAATAAATAGGGAACTCTTCTCCAAATTGTACAAATTTGCATCTTTTCCTGAAGCGTTGATGACGTCACAGGTAGTCTTATAACCTGTTTTGTTTGCAAATGCAAATGCAAACAGAACAGGTTTTAAGACTGCCTGTGGTTAGATTTACGCCACAGGTAGTCTTAAAACCTGTTTTGTAATCAACGCTTCAGGAAGGGATGCAACTTATATGACACTGCATATTAGGGTGGAGTGATTTCCAAAATGTTTGGTGTTAAAGTCTTAAAACTTGCGTTTGGTTCTAAAACGACGATCCGCAAAGTTTTAGAGCAATCTGAGGCCGGGAAGCCGCCGCGCCTCCAGGGCTTTCTGAGGCCGAAATGACGTTTTTCTACCAACTTGCGGGATCAAGCCCGATTTCAGGAATTGAAACCATTAGATAGCAAATAAATATTTATTTCATTGCATTGTATAGTTTTTCGTCCACCGTTGTGCTAATTTTCACTTCCCTAACTTGAAAATTGTGCCTGCCATGCCGCAGAGTTCCGGAAGGTGTGCCGCCCGCAGCGCCACCACTCCCCTCTATCGGCAGAAGTATGAACTGCGACCATTCACCGTTCATTCCGCAATATAAGTATCTTTCTTGGTCAACTGGGGGGCAGGTAGGTGGCGAATTTGATACAGTACACAGTGTGCTGACTTCTTATGCGCACAGCGCTATTTTATTACGATTCCAGCGACTTCTATCGACAGCTATACACGATTGGAACGTAGCCACAACCGGCTTTGGCATATTATGGTCTGCCTTTCAGCCTCCAAGCTCACAATGTTTACCTGAGATACCCTGCTAGCATGTTTTCTTGGCTGCATGTGAATTGTTGCTGCAGATATTTGAACTTAATTCATTTACTTTGGCAGAAACACTGACAATCCCACACCTTACTGGGTGGGTACTCGGTTACACGACTAACGCATACCGCTCAAATTTAGCAGTACTGGCGATGATTGTGTACTCCGACCATCGATTGCCCACCAACTGTTGCATTTGCTCACCATCACTACCATGGTCATGGGTAAAGAGTTGCTTTGTAAATTACCCCACTGGCGGCCAATATATTGCGCGGCCACGGCCGGGGTGGCCGAAGCATATTCTCCAACCATGACCATGGTTGAAAACCGAAAATAAGGATCTACGAGGGCGTGTTTCGCACGCGGAATTTTCAATGCAGTTATGCAACCTGAACTTCCTGGTATAGGAAAAAAACTTTGTGATACATTTTTATCCTATGGCGAGGGATGAATTTTGAAACTTACCAGTTGCCTAACCAGTTTTTGCCTCTTTTCCAGACTAGTGAACCTATCAGATTTCGAGTATGAAAGTAAAAAGGTTAAGGGAAGTTCATTCCGATCGAAGACGGCTCGCTTTGCGTTGGGCCATCCCTGCGAACTGCCGAAGAACCAACTGCCACTTCAGATTCATGTATACAACTTCTACAGACTACAGTCTAACAGACTTCGGGCTGTCGACAACCATGCAGCGGGCGAAAGGCAAATCGCCACGAGCGTTGCCAAGGGCGTTGCATACCTTTGGGGGAAAGCAAGCGTCCCTGTTAAATCGTTTCAGTCGATTGTCCGGGGTGTCCTGGTGATTATGAAGAAAGGAAAGGATCTAACAAAGACCCCAATAAAGAAACGCGCTGGCGCAAGCAAAACGATTCCCCTCCATGAGCTGATTGACATCTGCGCGTGCAGTTGTCCGAGAAATGCCTGCAGCTGCCCCAGCGAGAGCAAGGTTCCATACCGCGAGTGGAATTTCTTACAAGACCAGCAAGGTGAGAGGAAGCGAAGCATCGGCGGCATTGACATGAAGACCTCCAATGCATTGGGGAGGAGGCGAAGAGATCAGAACCGTCTGCGGCCTGACCCGGCTTTCCTTCAGACGGACGCCAACGACTCCGGATCCTGGTCCCTCGGGTCTGACCGAGCACAGCACGGGACATGAGCCCGAAAGCATGGACGAGGGAAGCAATGGTGACGATGCATATGACACAGGGAGTGTCCACGAACCAACACAGACTAGGGCTCCGTACAATATGATGCCTCTGGAAAATTTCGCTAAGTAGTGTGACCGGTACATTGAGGTCACTGATAGGATTGCAGCGGCCCTTGGCACCGCTCTCTTGAAGGATCTTGGCCTCGTCACTGAGAACGACACGAGGCACGTCATCACACGAGATAAAGTGATAAGAGCCAGAAAAAGGGCACAGGAGAAAGAAAAACGAAAGCTAAAGGAGGGCATAGGCGGTAAGGTGCAGTGCATGGGATTCAATGGGAGACAGGATATCACAAAGATACGAGAGAAAACAAATGAGCAAGACGTACGGCTTACGAGAAAACAGAAGCATCTGGTATTTGTGAGCGAGCCAGGTAGAACCTACATCGCTCACAGAACACTGACATCAGAAAATAGTGCATCAATTGCTGGCAAGGCTTTAGAAGTCGTTCAGGAGTGCGACTCAGAAGAATCCCTGCAGGCAGTATTGGTCGATGGCACTGTCGTCTACACATGCCGTGAAAACGGTGCACTCACGAGGTTGGAGCGCCAGCTGGGCCGTAGCGTCCAGTGGCTCATCTGCCTTCTCCATGGCAACGTGCTCCGATGAGGAATGTGCCGCTTGTTTTTATAATAAAACAAGAATTGACTGAAATACTTCGCCACTATCCACCTGATCCTTACAAATTACATGACGTACAATAATATACTGCGTCATCTACATACCTATCTAGAACCATGGCAATTTGTGAGTCCGTAGTACAATCTAAACACTTGCCATGCCATTTGCCCATTTAGACCCTGATAAATGTTAATCAAATTCCTTCCTTGTCCCAATCACATTCTGTCCTGGGCTTTTTCGCAGGCATGTGTTCGTGGAGCTTGATGAAGGCCATGGTACCAGTGGGTCCAAGTCCTTCAAGGGCCTGCTGGAACAAACTATAGCTGGTGACATTCAAAGACATAAAAGATCAGTGCAACTCTGAGCCACAAGGGCCCTTCTTGGTTGCACTCTGTACACTGAACCAGTTGCCCACCAAATCTGCCAATCAGCCCTCCCTGTAATACTGAAAAGCAAGCCCTCTATTCTTATAATGATTGTCTATGCTGTTTTTAAAGATGTTCAATGTTCTGCTACTGACGATGTTTTCTGGCAGCTGGTTCCAGTGTTCCACTACCCTGTTGGTGAAGAAAGTTTGCCTTAACCTTGTTCTGCTGTGGTTAATTTTAATTTTGAATTTATGACCTCTAATTGCATCATTTCTGTTAAATTCAAACATTTCCCCAAGGTATCCCCTCTCCAGACCATTGACAAATTTAAAGACCTCGATGAGATCTCCTCTCAGCCTTCTATATCTAAGTGAAAACATATTCAATTTCTTCAATCTTTCCTCATATGCCAGGTTGCTTATGCCATTAACCATTTTTGTAGCCCTCTTTTGTACTCTCTCTAAAAGCCAACAATCTTTTTCATAGCTAGGAGACCAAGCTTGGATGCAGTATTCAAATGTGGCCTGACGTATGCACAGTAAAGCTTCCTGATCACTTCCTCACTTCTGTATGATACATTCCTATTTATTGCCCCGAGCATTCTCAGTGCCTTCTTCCTGGCTTCCTTGGTCTGTTCTGATGCCCCCCAATTTTGTGTTTAGAATAACACCTAAATCCTTCTCCTGTTGAGTCACTGATAGCACTTGGCCACCCATCAAGTATGGAGCCTTCATATGCTGCTTACCTACATGCATGATTTTGCACTTATCAAAGTTAAATTTCATTTGCCATTCTTCGGACCACTTCACAAGTTCGTCTAAGTCTTTTTGCAGCGAGATATGCTCATCCTGACCTGTTATTGCCCTAAAGACCTTCAAATCATCTGCAAATTTCAAAACTTTACTGCTTAGGCCACTTTCAATGTTATTTACAAATATAATGAACAGTAATGGCCCTAGTACTGACCCCTGGGGGACTCCACTAAGAACATTTTGCCATGATGACTTTGTACCATTTAGCATCACTCTTTGCTGTCTATCTGAAAGCCACAACTCTATCCATTTTAAGATGCTACCTGCAATACCATGGGACTGAAGCTGTATCATTAACCGTTTATGGGGTACCTTGTCAAAGGCCTTACTAAAGTCAAGATATGCTACATCAACCTGATTTCCCTGATCAAATTGTTCTGTGGCGAAGTTCAAAAAGTCCAAGAGGTTTGTGAGACACGATCGTCCTTTTCTAAATCCATGTTGAGTATCTTGAATCAATCTGCTACCTTCCAGATAACTAACTATTCTATCCTTGATAATTGATTCGAGTACCTTGCAGACTAGGGATGTGAGACTTATTGGCCTATAGTTTTCAACTTTCCCTCTTTCTCCTTTCTTGAAAATAGGAACTACATTTGCCCTTTTCCAATCGGTTGGAATTTCATTATGTGAAACTGATCTACAAAATATTATACTAAGTGGAAATGCCAGTTCCTTTTCAGTTTCCCGCAACACCCTAGCATAAATATCATCAGGTCCTGCTGCCTTATTTGGCTTTATTTTCCTGATATGATTGTAAACAACATCACTACCAATGAAATCAACATCATTTGTCAGATCCCATGTAACTGAACTATGGTGTACGGTCGGCAGATTGGTCATATCTTCCAATGTAAACACTGATTTGAACTGCTTGCTCAGCTCCTCAACCATCTCACTATCCTCACCCAATGTAGTCCCGTTTACTTCCAGTGGACCAATTGTGTTAGAAACTTTACTCAGCTTGTAGAAACTAAAGAACTTTTTACTGTCCCCATTACAGTTTCTAGCTAAATCCAGTTCCTTTGCTCGCTTTGCTGCTCTGGTTTTTTGCTTCACAGTGTCTCTAGCTTTTCGATACGCCTTTAGATTAATGACATTTGAGGCTTCTTTAAAAACTCTAAATGCAGTTTTCTTAGCCCTAATTGCTTTTATCACGTCTGGTGTAAGCCATGCTGGCTTTCCTACCCTTCTTTTGCGTCTTTGCTTTTGGGGGACATGTCTAATCTGAGTTTCCTTTAAGTAAGATTTGAACTTTTCCCACATTTCACAGGCATTTAAATTGGAGAATTCTTCTTCCCATCTGATGGCACTTAAAGCCGCTCTCATGCCGTTAAAGTCTGCTTTGTTGAAATTTGGAACCTTTACCAAATTATCCTTGATAGTTTCCCCTACATGTGCCTTGAATCTAACTATGTTATGGTCACTTTTTCCCAGAGTTTCGCCTACAGTCAAGTCTTGAACCAAGTCACTTAAATCCGAGAATACAAGGTCCAAGAATGAACCATGCCTGGTAGGTTCCGATACAAACTGGTGTAAGAACAGGTCCTCTTCAAGGCATTTCCTGAACATTTTGCATGATGGGGAGCCAACACCAGCATTTTCATAACCTTTTAGATTAAAGTCACCGAGAATAAGGCACTTCCTCTTAAAGTTTCTACTGATTTCCTCACAAATCACCTTGTCAAGCTCAGTTGCTGAGAATGTGGCAGGGTTCTGATCGGTAGAAAGCTCCTATCCTAAGAGTATTGCTGTTGCCTTTTCCCACAGTGACATCAAGCCAAATGGACTCCACAGACACATTTTTATCCCCACCTGCTACTTTTTGAGAACTGAATAAGCTATTCACATAGAGCATTACACCACCCCCTTTCATTGCTGGACCCCTATTGCACGAAAACATATTGTATCCCTGGATCTCATAGTCCTGTAAGTTATCTCCAAAATATCCTTCACTGACCCATGCCTCCGTAATGCAAACAAAATCCGGTTCCTCCTCAGCAACATAACACTTGAACTCATCAAATTTGGAACGGATACTCTGAGCATTAAACATCATACACTTAACAAATGCTCCATAACCACCTTTGGCTTTTTCATATTGAGGAGTTCTTTTATCACTAGATGAACTATAACTCTGTCCCCTTGAGTTGCTGCTGTCCCTATTTGCAGACTTTGAGGTTCTATTGCCTTGGCTGACACTATTGGAATATTCCTGAGTTGGCAATGCAATTTCATCCCTCCCACCCCATTTCCTAGTTTCCCTGAAGGACATGCTCATATACTTTGCCTAACACATGGACCCCCTTCTCAGAAAAATGCAGGCCATCCCTCTGATAGAGGTCCCACGATGCATAAAACCTGCTCCACTCGTCTACAAATGTAAAACCTAGCTCCTGGCAGAGCTTTCCTACCCTGGTGTTAGCTGCCAGTGCCCTAGAGCTCCACTCAGGGAGGCTCTAGCCCTAGGCAAAATTCCTGTTACAAGCACTCTATTGGTACCCTTCAGGGTGGCCAGAAGGGCCCTGTACTCCCGCAGAAGCTCCTCGCTCCTAGTATGACCTATGTTATTTACCCCTACATGCACTATGACTGTGTTAAACTGGTGATCACTGGTGACCTGTGCCACCGCAGTTACCAGGTCCTTCACCTTGGCACCAGGCCTGGTGATGCACCTCCTGTCCCTCCTACCTTTACAAAATACCCGCTCTAAATGACGCACACGAGAGTCTCCTATGACCAGCACTGACTCCTTACTACTGCTATCCTGGGGGCAGTCATCCAATGCCTGGAACATATTTGTTGTTACCCGGGCGGCGGCCCCCTCCCGCTCCTACCCCCCTTCCCTCCACCTGCCACCTGCCACTCACTGACCCTTTCCTTAGGTTCGCGTCTCCAAATCCTCCACCCCCTGACCTCATGCCACTTCCCCTCCTTGTGACCCTACCAGAACTACCCCTCCTCTGTTCACTATTAACACTATTAACACTCCCCCTCTTGGAGATCCCAGCCACCTCCGCAGTAGGGAAACCTCAGCTACCTGGTGGCCTGCAACCACCTGGGCATATGATGTCCCTGCTACGGATGGACCCCTTGTTGCTTTATCTTGCCTACCCTGTGCAACAAGGGCAGCCTTGAGGTTGGAAACCTCTGCCTTAAGGGTCCTAATTTCTTCCTCTAGTGCCTGCATCCTGGTCGAAACCATCCTAAACGCTGCAGCTTATGCCTAGATTGATTCAAATTAACTTGCTAAATTAACTTGCTAAACAACCGACAAAAAAGCTAACTATCATTCACTATAAATCGCTACCTCCTATACTGTCAGTTAAATATCTGAGTGCCTCAAGAAAAAGCAGAAACTATTAAACAATTATTTGTTTTTTTGTTTTGTTTTCTTTTAAATAAATTAAATAACTAAACAAGATGTCTAATCTAATTGTCTTCCACACCAAGTAGACAACTATATAAATATCCCCTTTGATATCCTTATGGCTAGACAGAAAAATGAACAGTCACACAGCACTTATGAATACCCCCAACTTACTACTAATTAAACTATTTTCAAGAGAAGTGAGAATTGGCATAGCGGTCAATAAAAGACTGTAGAATGCAATTAAACAACTCTTTATTTTCCTATCTAATTATTCGAATTCTTGAAATGGTGATTTATCCCGCAAGTTCTTTAGAAAACGTAATTTCGGTCTCAGAAAGCCCTGAGGCGCGGCGGCTTCCGGCCTCAGATTGCTCTAAAACTTTGCAGATCGTCTTTTTAGAACCAAACGCAAGTTTTAAGACTTTATCCCCCAGCGTTTTTACAAAAACGCATAAAATCACTCCACCCTAATATATATATATATATATATATATATATATATATATATATATATATATATGTGCGTGTGTGTATTTGTGTGTGTGTGTGTGTGTGTGTGTGTGTGTGTGTGTGTGTGTGTGTGTGTGTGTGTGTGTGTGTGTGTGTGTGTGTGTGTGTGTGTGTGTGTGTGTGTGTGTGTGTTTGCATGCCCATCGGAACACTGGAGCAATGTTAAATAGTCAGATTTATAGGAGCTGCCAATATCATACTCAACGCACTCAACATAACTTCAAGAGTAGTTCATGATCCTACACTGGGCAAATATCGTGATATTAATGGATAAGAAACACATAGGGATTCAAAAGCAGAAATAGTTGAAATAAGACAGCACTAAACGGGATACAAATGGTGAAGGCGGACAACAATCCTGTAGGGCATTTTGTGATGCAGTGAGTTTATGGTCATAAGAGTGTCTGCTGCCATTTTTTAAAGACGTTTATTGTTGTTTTACCGTAAGTGTTAGTTTACCAAAATATGTACTGAAGCGTGATGCTATCATGCCATTATGGTAATCCATTTCGATGGTAATACTGTTTGCAGAGGTGATGCTCCTGTGTAGGCTACCTGCAAGAAGACAACGAAGCAACTGAACTGACCCATCTCGAACGTTACTGAAGTTTCAACAGAACGATGACGGTTTAAATCGAGTCAAGCCGAGTCGAGTCGAGCCCGGTCGGGTCGGGTCGGGTCGGGTCGGGTCGGGTCGGGTCGGGTCGGGTCGGGTCGGGTCGGGTCGGGTCGGGTCGGGTCGGGTCGGGTCGGGTCGGGTCGGATCGGGTCTTGTCGGGTCGGGTCGGGTCGGGTCGGGTCGGGTCGGGTCCCGAGTCGGGTCGGGTCGGGTCGGGTCGGGTCTGGTCGGGTCGGGTCGGGTCTGGTCTGGTCGGGTCGGGTCGGGTCGGGTCGGGTCGGGTCGGGTCGGGACGGGACGGGACGGGACGGGACGGGTCTGGTCGGGTCGGGTCGGGTCTGGTCGGGTCGGGTCGGGTCTGGTCTGGTCGGGTCGGGTCGGGTCGGGTCGGGTCGGGACGGGTCGGGACGGGACGGGTCGGGACGGGACGGGACGGGACGGGTCGGGTCGGGTCGGGTCGGGTCGGGTCGGGTCTAGTCGGGTCGGGTCGGGTCGGGTCGGGTCTGGTCGGGTCGGGTCGGGTCTGGTCTGGTCGGGTCGGGTCGGGTCGGGTCGGGTCGGGACGGGTCGGGACAGGGACGGGTCGGGACGGGACGGGACGGACGGGTCGGGTCGGGTCTAGTCGGGTCGGGTCGGGTCGGGTCGGGTCGGGTCGGGTCGGGTCGGGTCGGGTCGGGTCGGGTCGGGTCGGGTCGGGTCGGGTCTGGTCTGGTCGGGTCGGGTCGGGTCGGGACGGGACGGGATCGGGTCGGGACGGGACGGGACGGGACGGGACGGGTCTGGTCGGGACGCGTCAGGTTGAGTCAGTTTGAGTCTGGTTGGGTCAGGTCGGGTCGAGTTAGGTTGAGTCTGGTTGGGTTGGGTCGAGTTAGGTTGAGTCTGGCTGGGTTGGGTCGGGTCGAGTTAGGTTGAGTCTGATTGGGTTGGGTCGGGTCGAGTTAGGTCGGATCGAGTCGTTTGTAGGGAGACAAACGACAATGATTCGCTGGGGCTCCGACCGGCGCCTGTAACACCACCAGCCGTTACAGGCACCAGGCGGAAGAGGATAGGCTAAAAAACGCACAGTAATTGATTAAGGAAAGATGTACATCAGTCATGGGAGCTTTTAGTTCGTCTTAACAAACGCGACTTTAAGTATGAATGCAGAGGTAGTGCTTCCGGAGACGTGCTACGTTCATGGAATTGCACCACAAAAACATCGACAAAACGCATGCTTCCTCCCAGCCTTTGAACACAAAGCCTCCGAAAGAGAAAATCGAAATCCTTTTGAAAATAATTGCAATCCAGACGACAACCATCCACATAGAAAGTATCACTAAACCGTCTTCAATCCTCTAATTGCAACGGATTCCCAT